>WNWK01038410.1:0-17956 GCA_009830355.1 Cherax destructor | reverse complement strand
TTTTTAATTCTTTACTTGTGGGTCCTGGTCATGTGGGAGTTTTATTGAAATCTCTTAAGCAGCAAATGGTCTTTGTTCATGTGTGCATCAGTTATAGGTTTTCTAGTTTTTCACTAAAGTGGTGAATGTTTGACTGTGGTAGTCTGTAGATGTTTATCACTGTGAGGGTTTTTTGAAGGTCTTTTGATTTAAATTTAGCTATAATATATTCTCCATGCTCATCCCTTATGCAAGAGTTATTGATACATTCAAGTTGATCTGAGTAATATATAGCTATTCCACCCCCTCGCTGATCTGTCCTACAGTTGTGAATGGCTGTGTAACCTGGGATGGCATAGACATCTGTAGTATCAGGCTTTAGCCAGGTCTCAGTGAGTGTGATGATTGACATATTGGTCTGGAGGGATTGGAGTAGTGCTGTGAGGTCATCATAATGTTTGCTCAAAGATCTAACATTCTAATTGAAGATAGTTATGTTATTGTTGGCTCTGAGTAATGTCTTTGCTTGATCTTCTGTGTAATAGTTGCAGTTGCTGTTGGAATCATGTAAGTCATTTAATAATAGGTTGATATCAGGATCAATTCCTAAGATAAGATTTGATGTGATTCTATAACTAGACCTGAGAATAATAGATAATACTAAACTTTATAATATGGTACTAGATTAAATTCTTAGTAACTATTGGATTATTACAAATTTTTAATAATTGTTTACAGAGATATAAGATATTTGACAGAGTTCTTAGCACGTGAATTTGTACCTTAGTCAATTTATATAAATGCAATTAATTGAACTATGGTAGTTTTACTAAAGCTGGGAATAAAGGAGCTAGGGAAAATAATAGCAAACAATGAATGTAAGTGTATTATTGTAAGTGCTCTTGTAAGTGTAGTTTGGGGGTCTGAAATGGACTAACCTACTTTACTTTATTCCTTATGGGAACAAATTTGTTCGGTAATGGTATTTGAACAGCCTTCTGGAACGAATTATGGCCGAATCTCGGGGGTCCACTGTATACAGTGGACCCTCAGTTTTCGCCGAAAATTATTTCCAGAATGCTGCTCAGTAGCCATTCGACAATTTCCTTAAGAAATAATGTCACGTAGGTTAGTCTATTTCAGACCCCCAAAAATACACTTGCGAAAGCACTTACGAAAATACACTTACATAAATGTTCGAGTTTGGAGATGACCGAAAACCGAGGGACCACTGTACAGTGGACCCCCGAGTAACGAACACCCCGGAAATCATAAAATTATGTAAGTATAATCTTGTAAGTGCTTGTGGAAGTGTATTTTTGGGGGCCTGAAATAGACTAACCTACGTGACATTATTCCTTAAGGAGTAAATTCGTTCGGTAATGGCACTTGAGCAGGCTTCTGGGATGAAGTTTTTTCGTTACTCGGGGGACCACTCTATATACACGGCCACAAATGCACAGATAAATAAAAAATTATATTTGTCTCTTCATTTTTCTGAGTAACATGACATTTTTCCAAGTACAGTGGACCCCCGCCTAACGAGCACCCCGGAAATCGTACAATTATGTAAGTATAATATTGTAAGTGCTTGTGGAAGTGTATTTTTGGGGGTCTGAAATAGACTAACCAACGTGACATTATTTCTTAAGGAAGTAAATTCATTCGGTAATGGCACTTGAGCAGGCTTCTGGAATGAATTTTGCTTGTTAGGCGGGGGTCCACTGTACTGTAACATGACATTTTTCCGAGTAACATGACATTTTTCCGAGTAACATGACATTTTTCCATGTAACATGACATTGTGGCATTATTAATACATAGTACGTTCTGCTAGTCAGTGGCTTTTTCAATCCAGTACAGAAATTGTATGAACTGGAGATAGTGGAAGATGTAGGTTCTACGCGTAATTGCAGAAATAAATATTATAATTATTAGTAGTATTACGTACTTAAAAATTACCTCCACACTTCTTTCACTGTCTCCGGTATATAATCTCATTGATTGGTAAAATTATCTCATCAGTAAAGATACCCAGGTGTTATATATCTTATTTGTCAACTTATTGGCATTGTATGTTATTGCTATAATGATACATGACTTTATTATTCATGCAGTGGACAAGAAAGATGAGTTCAGTCAAGAAATTCCTGAGTACCAACAGTCGGAGAAGATTCGAGGGCCGCCGGTGCTGCCACCTCACCTTCTCCAGGTCATACTTAACAAAGATACACCCATTTCCGTAAGTCGTCGCTTCTTTCAATGTTTACCTCAGTGAAGAACAAAAAGGCACAATGCCGTGACTGGAATGATACACAACTAACCCACATGTAGGAGAGTTAAACTTGTGATAACGTTTTGATCCGACTTGGACCATTGTCAAGGTGGATGAGTGTAACTAGTCTATGGTCCAAGTCGGGGCAAATCTACTATGAAACTAATGAAGCTTAAGCTTCAGGGCCCCTAATCTGGGAGGGGCCCCTAATTCCAGATGTGTGTTGCAAAGAGGCCCCCATAACAATTCAGGCTTCAGGGCCTCAAAAATATAGGTCCACTACTGGGTCCAAGTCGGATCGAAATGTCATCATAAGTTTCTTTCTCCTGTGTGTGCGGGTTATTTGTGTATTCCTAACAGTGACTGGCTGGGTGTGACTTCATAGTATGTAGGCTTTTCTAACACCTTTCGGGGAATTGGAATAATGTTAACCTGTCATTAACGTGTAGAGTTTTGTTGTGTTTCGAACCTGTGTGGTTAGGTGGTGTGTTGCGGAAGGATTGAGGAAGGGTAAATGGCTGGTTTGTATGTTGTTGCAGTGGCTTTTGGGGGCTGTGGTGAAATTTATAGTGTGTTGCAGTGATGATGGTTGATTAGGTACTATGGTGTAGATTGTGGACTCTTGGTATGTGGTATTAAATGACACTGGATAGTCGGTTGGTATGGTGTAGTGGTATAGTGTAGATTTTGGACTGTTGGTATGGGGATATTAAATAATGACAGATGGTTGGTATGGTGTAATATAAGAGGTGCATGTGGCTATATAATATTACTTATTACTAATTGCCCATTTGTAATTATTTATATTAACTTATGAGTTTATGGGTTGAAAGCTGTAGCTCTTGGTCCCACCTCTTAGTTTTCAACCAGCTGATGTACAATGTATTGTTTCATACGCTGTAAATGCTTTTGACTTCCTGTGTTTCGTTGGCTTATTTCACTACTTTTAAGGTGGTGGAGTGTTAATATACATCTCTTGGGCTCATGTGAGTGATTAGTTTCAATCTTGTTCTAGGTAAAGGAGGACTGCTGTACACAAACACAAAAGATTTACACACATTAACACAAGTATAATTTACACATGTGTGCTAAAAAAACAATGCTACATGCACTTACAAACACCAGAATTTGCCCACTTGCAAATGAGGCACTTATACTTACAGACGAGGCCTAAAAGTATTTTGTATGTCCTGAACATACTTCCTCTGGTTCCTTGTTCTTCCAGAGATAAAGGGACCTAGCTCTCCATACTCATTCCTCGTAGCTCATTTCCCTCACTTCTGGCACCAGTTTTGATGCCCTTTGGATTTTGTTATTTTTTGTCGTGTTTTACTAGGGGAGGGCTCCACACTAGGGCAGCATACTCAAGAACTGGTGTCATGTAAGAAGTAAAGTTTTTTTAATGGGCCTTTATCAAACAGACTTAGGAAATACAGAATAAAATATGCTGGGTTAGTGGATTTGGAAACTACAAAGTCTGTTGGCTGGGTAGGCAACACTCATGTATCACACACTGAGCATCCATGATTCAATCCTTATTCTGGTAGAAACACTTGGCATGTTTTTTACCCCTGCTCTCCCTGTTCACATGGGTGTGGACTGGTGTGGGTGGCATCCTGGGGACAAGATTGATGGACCCCAGTGGAAATAAGGCGGACAGTCTTTGATGACACACTGATTTTCTTGGGTTATCCTGGATGGCTAACAATCCAGGTTAAAAATGCCAACAAATCTTATCTCTATCCACCACAGTCACCAATACTGGCCACCTGCTCATCTTTATTAGTCCTGTAAATTGTGGACTTGCTGTATAAGGATTTGTGCTTGAACTGATGTTAATGAGTTTGTGTGTGCTTTGCAGGAGAAGTTTTTTTGTAATGGTTATATGTAGATCTATTTTTTTTTTTTTAAATGCAGTATTAGAATGTGCAGCAGAAGTTTGCAGCAGAAGGAGGGTGGGTGCAGGAGGAAAGAGGAGTGAGTGGTGGAATAAAGAAGTAAAGGGTGTGATAAAAGAGAAAAAGGTAGCTTATGAGAGGTTTTTACAAAACAGAAGTGTAAATAGAAGAGCAGAGTATATGGAGAGTAAAAGAAAGGTGAAGAGAGTGGTGAGAGAGTGCAAAAGAAGAGCGGATGAAAGAATGGGAGAGGCTCTGTCAAGAAATTTTGCTGAAAACAAGAAAAAAATTTGGAGTGAGATAAACAAGGTAAGAAAGCCTAGGGAACGAATGGATTTGTCAGTTAAAAACAGAGTAGGGGAGTTAGTAGATGGGGAGCTGGAGGTATTGGGTAGATGGTGGAAATATTTTGAGGAACTTTTAAATGTCGATGAAACAAGGGAGGCGGTAATTTCATGTATTGGCCAGGGAGATACAACATCGTTTAGGAGTGAAGAAGAGCAGGATGTGAGTGTGGGGAAGGTGCGTGAGGCATTACGTAGAATGAAAGGGGGTAAAGCAGGTGGAACTGACGGGATCATGACAGAAATGTTAAAAGCAGGGGGTTATAGTGCTGGAGTGGTTAGTATTTTTGTTTAATAAATGTATGAAAGAGGGGAAGGTACCTAGGGATTGGCAGAGAGCATGTATAGTTCCTTTATATAAAGGGAAGGGGGATAAAAGAGAGTGTAAAAATTATAGGGGAATAAGTTTACTGAGTATACCAGGTAAAGTGTATGGCAGGGTTATTATTGAAAGAATTAGAGGTAAGAGAGAGTAGGATTGCAGATGAGCAAGGAGGCTTTAGAGTGGGTAGGGGATGTGTAGATCAAGTGTTTACAGTGAAGCATATATGTGAACAGTATTTAGATAAAGGTAGAGAAGTTTTCATTGCATTTATGGATTTAGAAAAGGCATATGATAGAGTGGATAGGGGAGCAATGTGGCAAATGTTGCAAGTGTATGGAATAGGTAGTAAGTTACTGAAGGCTGTAAAAAGTTTTTATGAGGATAGTGAGGCTCAGGTTAGGGTGTGTAGGAGAGAGGGAGATTACTTCCCGGTAAAAGTAGGTCTTAGACAGGGATGTGTAATGTCACCATGGTTGTTTAATATATTTATAGATGGGGTTGTAAAAGAAGTAAATGCTAGGTGTTGGGGAGAGAGGGTGGTATTAAATTATGGGGAATTAAATGCAAAATGGGAGTTGGCACAGTTACTTTTTGCTGATGATACTGTGCTTATGGAGATTCTAAAGAAAAGTTGCAAAGGTTAGTGGACGAGTTTGGGAGAGTGTGTAAAGGTAGAAAGTTGAAAGTGAACATAGATAAGAGTAAGGTGATGAGGGAATCAAACGATTTAAATAAAGAAAAATTGGATATCACATTGGAGAGAGGGATTATGGAAGAAGTAAATGTTTTCAGATATTTGGGAGTTGACGTGTCAGCGGATGGGTTTATGAAGGATGAGGTTAACCATAGAATTGATGAAGGAAAAAGGTGAGTGGTGCGTTGAGGTATCTGTGGAGACAAAAAACGTTATCCATGGAGGCAAAAAAGGGAATGTACGAAAGTATAGTGGTACCAACACTCTTATATGGGTGTGAAGCATGGGTTGCAAATGCTGCAGCGAGGAGGAGGCTGGGGGCAGTGGAGATGTCCTGTCTAAGGGCAATGTGTGGTGTAAATATTATGCAGAAAATTTGGAATGTGGAAATTAGGAGAAGGTGTGGAGTTACTAAAAGTATTTGTCAGAGGGCTGAAGAGGGGTTGTTGAGGTGGTTTGGTCATTTAGAGAGAATGGATCAAAGTAGAATGACTTGGAGAGCGTATAAATCTGTAGGGGAAGGAAGGCGGGGTAGGGGTCATCCTCGAAAAGGTTGGAGGGAGGGGGAAAAGGAGGTTTTGTCGGCGAGGGGATTGGACTTCCAGCAAGCATGTGTGAGCGTGTTAGATAGGAGTGAATGGAGACAAATGGTTTTTGGGACATGACGATCTGTTGGAGTGTGAGCAGGGCAATATTTTGTGAAGGGATTCAGGGAAACCAGTTAATTGATTTAGTTGGACTTGAGTCCTGGAAATGGGAAGTACAATGCCTTCACTTTAAAGGAGGGGTCTGGGATAGTGACAGCTGGGAGGGACTATTCTCAGCTGTCGTATCTTAGCGCCTCTGCAAAGACAGTGATTATTTATGAGTGTGGTGAAAGTGTTGAATGATGATGAAAGTATTTTCTTTTTGGGGATTTTCTTTCTTTTTGGGTCACCCTGCCTCAGTGAGAGACGGCCGACTTGTTAAAAAAAAAAAAAAAAAAAATATGTAGATCTTTCTCCTTGACTGTTACTGTAAGATCTATTTACTCAGGTGATTCTCTGTTAGTCTTCTACTAATTCGGTCGACACTATGAGCATAAAACTATTTTTTGTAAATGCGACCTACCTTAGGAATTACTGTATACAGTGGACCCCCGGATTTCGTACAGCTCCCAACTCGAATAATTATGTAAGTGTATTTTTGTAAGTGCTTTTGTAAGTGTATTTCTGGGGTTTTGAAAGGACTAATCTAATTTACATTATTCCTTATGGGAACAAATTTGTTCGGTAACGGCACTCGAACAGCATTCTGGAATGAATTATTGACGAAATCCGGGGTCCACTGTACGTATATTGTATATTAGCACAAACCTGGCAGTTCAGAGGTCATCTAAAGTGTAATTTATTTTATTTATTATTTTATTAACACATCAGCCGATTCCCACCGAGGCAGGGTGGCCCAAAAAAGAAAAACATTCATCATCATTCATTCCATCACTGTCTTGCCAGAGGGGTGCTTTACACTACAGTTATAAAGCTGCAACATTAACACCCCTCCTTCAGAGTGCAGACACTGTACTTCCCATCTCCAGGACTCAAGTCCGGCCTGCCGGTTTCCCTGAATCCCTTCATAAATGTTACTTTGCTCACACTCCAACAGCACGTCAAGTATTAAAAACCATTTGTCTCCATTCACTCCTATCAAATACGCTCACACATGCTTGCTGAAAGTCCAAGCCCCTCGCACACAAAACCTCCTTTACCCCCTCCCTCCAACCCCGCCTTCCCTCCACTTCAGATTTATACACTCTCGAAGTCATTCTGTCTCGTTCCATTCTCTCTACATGTCCGAACCACCTCAACAACCCCTCCTCAGATCTCTGGATAATAGTTTTGGTAATCCCGCACCTCCTAATTTCCAAACTCTGAATTCTCTGCATTATATTCACACCACACATTGACCTCAGACATGACATCTCCACTGCCTCCAGCCTTCTCCTCGTTGCAACATTCATCACCCATGCTTCACACCCATATAAGAGTGTTGGTATAACTATACTCTCATACATTCCCCTCTTTACTTCCATGGACAAAGTTCTTTGTCTCCACAAACTCCGAAGTGCACCACTCACCCTTTTTCCCCTCATCAATTCTATGATTCACCTCATCCTTCATAGACCCATCTGCTGACATGTCCACCCCCAAATATCTGAATACATTCACCTCCTCCATACTCTCTCCCTCCAATCTGATATTCAATCTTTCGTCACCTAATCTTTTTGTTATCCTCATCAACTTACTCTTTCCTCTATTCACTTTCAATTTTCTTCTTTTACACCCTACCAAATTCATCCACCAACCTCTGCAACTTCTCTTGAGAATCTTCCAAAAGCATAGTGTCATCAGCAAAAAGCAACTGTGACAACTCCCACTTTGTATTTGATTCTTTATCTTTTAACCCCACACCTCTTGCCAAGACCCTCGCATTCACATCTCTTACAACCCCATCTATAAATATATTGAACAACCACGGTGACATCACACATCCTTGTCTAAGGCCCACTTTTACTGGGAAATAGTTCCCCTCCCTCCTACACACTCTAACCTGAGCCTTGCTATCCTCATAAAAACTCTTCACTGCTTTCAGTAACCTACCTTCTATTCCATACACCTGCAACATCTGCCACATTGCCCCTCTATCCACCCTATCATACGCCTTTTCCAAATCCATAAATGCCACAAAAACCTCTTTACCCTTATCCAAATACTGTTCACCTATATGTTTCACTGTAAACACTTTGTCTACACACCCCCTACCTTTCCTAAAACCTCCTTGTTCATCTGCTATCCTTCTCTCAGTCTTACTCTTAATTCTTTCAATAATAACTCTACCATACACTTTACCTGGTATACTCAACAGAGTTATTCCCCTATAATTTTTGCACTCTCTTTTGTCCCCTTTGCCTTTATACAAAGGAACTATACATGCTCTCTGCCAATCCCTAGGTACCTTACCCTCTTCCATACATTTATTAAATAATAGCACCAACTACTCCAAAACTATATCCCCACCTGCTTTTAACATTTCTATCTTTATCCCATCAATCCCAGCTGCCTTACCCCCTTTCATTCTACCCACTGCCTCACGAACTTCCCCCACACTCACAACTGGCTCTTCCACACTCCTACAAGATGTTATTCCTCCTTGCCCTATACACGAAATCAGAGCTTCCCTGTCTTCATCAACATTTAACAACTCCTCAAAATATTCCCTCCATCTTCCCGATACCTCTAACTCTCCATTTAATAACTCTCCTCTCCTATTTTTAACTGTCAAATCCATTTGTTCCCTAGGCTTCCTCAACTTGTTAATCTCACTCCAAAACTTTTTCCTTTTTTCAACAAAATTTATTGAAAAAATCTCACCCACTCTCTCATTTGCTCTCTTTTTACATTGCTTCCCCACTCTCTTAACCTCTCTTTTTCTCTCCATATACTCTTCCCTCCTTGCATCACTTCTACTTTGTAAAAACCTCTCATATGCTAACTTTTTCTCCCTTACTACTCTCTTTACATAATCATTCCACCAATCGCTCTTGTCCCTCCCGCACCCACTTTCCTGTAACCACAAACTTCTGCGGAACACTACATTTTTAAACCTACCCCATACATCTTCGACCCCATTGCCTACACTCTCACTAGCCCATTTATCCTCCAATAGTTGTTTATATCTTCCCCCAACTGCCTCCTTTTTAGTTTATAAACCTTCCCCCTTTTTACTTACTGTTTTTTTTTTCCCCTTTTATCCCCCCTCCCTTTTTACCCCCCTGTAGCTATAACTAAAAAGTGATCTGATATTTGGCCCCTCTATAAACATGTATATATATATATATATATATATATATATATATATATATATATATATATATATATATATATATATATATATATATATATATATATATATATATATATATATATATATATATATATATATATATATATATATATATATATATATATATATATATATGCAAAAGATCACAGTAAATAGGTGATATCAAATATGCAAGACAACTTAATTATGAAAAAGAATAATCAAGCGCATCGTGACTACTCACATTATCATGAACTATAAAAGGCAACGTGAAATGAAGGCTTATAAAGAGGCAGAATACACTCACAGTCACATCACACTAACAAAGACAACACCTCATTGCGTAGCGTAAGATCTCTATCGACTTTGTGAAAAGGAACATAAGAAAGGACCTGAAACTCTTCCCAAGAATTAAGATCATTGAATTCTTCCCAAATTTTGTTAATTATAAATGAATCCACTTATATGAACCAAAGAAATATTCAAATTATTTTCAAAACTGCTTTTAATGAAACATGATTCATTATATTCCTCTCAACTACGGACTCTGCTTGGATACAAATCTTCTCGTTTGAAAATCAATTGGATGGTTAAAGTCTCTCACATGACAAATAGAGCATTAGAATTTTGTCAAGTTCTAATGCTATATTTATGTTGTTTTAATCTTAGTTCAAGACTTTTACCAAAGTGTGACCATAATAAACTTTAATGTATATTTTACAGGGAATCTTATAGACACATCCGTCACATTTTGGGGGAATTTTTTCCAAAGTCTTTTTACTGTATCAAGATTTTTAAATACAACTTTGATATTAAAATTTAAGAAAAAGAAGGCATATCAACCAAGTTTTCATAAGTGAGAACCAACATTTTTTAGTATGGTTTAATTAAAACACACAAAACCTGGTAATCCTACATCAATTATTAGCTCCATAGGTCTGTTTCTTATAAAGTTTCAAATGCTTGTTGATATTTTTGTCCAATTGTTGAAAATTTCTGACTTCATAAAACACCTTAGGATTTAGTTGATAAATAACACTTTGACTGATTTAATTACCTAATATGGTTAGTTTTGATGTTACCTCCTTGTTTACAAAAGCCCAGTTGATGATTTACTAAAGTTCATTCGAAGAACTGCTAATTACGACACTCACGCTAGTTATTAAACTGCTAAACATTGTATTGTTGATGCAAAATTTTGTATTTAATGATGAGTTTACAATCAGAAGTTTGGTATGGCAATGGAAAATCCTCTTTCACCTGTTCTAGTAATTTATATATGGAATTTTCGGAACAAGATTGCTGCACAATCCTTCCATTAGAATATATAGATATGTAATATGACATTTTGGTGCCTTATGCCTACAACAGACATAAACCATAGAAAGCAATTTGGAAATAGCTTAGCTCATTCTATAAATTTTACTGTTGGACCTTCCTAGATGTTTTTATTATTATAATATTTTAAATTTTAAATTTACAGAAAACATACAATGACATTCTATGTACACTATTACTTCACATCAAGATAGAGTTAAAGTGTCGGTTTTCTCTTCTATGTTTTTGGAGAGTTTTGGCTTATTTAAACCAGAGTTCATAGATGAAGAAATCTCTAAAATTTATGAAAGAGCTAATGATTAAAAATACCCAAACATAATTGATATATCTTTAAAATAGCTGAAATACTTTTACAATCCAAAAGGGACAACCCAACCCTGATCTAACTAAAATAAAGGTTTTCTCAATATGAAAACTTGCTGATATAAGAACATAAGAACATAAGAAAGGTGAACACTGCAGCAGGCCTGTTGGCCCATACTAGTCAGTCCTTTACAATCCATCCCACTAACAGAATAATTGCCCATTTAATTTTCAATTTAAACGCAAGAAATAAGTTTTGGTGTTAACTCGGGTACGAGTCCCACTTAAATCCAACCCCTCTCACTCATGAATTTATCCAACCTAAATTTGAAACTACCCAAGGTCCTAGCTTCAATGACCCTACTAGGCAGACTGTTCCACTCATCAACTACCTATTTCCAAACCAATATTTTCCTATATCCTTTCTAAATCTAAACTTATCCAATTTGAATCCATTATTGCGGGTTTCTCTTGGAGAGATATCCTCAAGACCTTATTTATATCCCCTTATTAATACCCATCTTCCACTTATATACCTCGATCATGTCTCCTCATTCTACGTCTTACAAGTGAATGTAATTTTAGGGTCTTCAATCTTTCTTCGTAAGGAAGATTTCTAATGCTATGTATTAATTTAGTCATTCTACGCTGAATGTTTTCTAACGAATTTATGTCCATTCTGTAATATGGAGACCAGAACTGAGCTGCGTAATCTAGGTGAGGCCTTACTAATGATGTATAAAGCTGTAATATAACCTCTGGACTTCTGTTGCTAACACTTCTTGATATAAATCCCAGTAATCTATTTGCCTTATTACGTACGCTTAGGCATTGCTGAGGGGAGATATCATCGAGGTGTATAAGTGGATGATGGGCATAAACAAAGGAGATATTAATAAAATACTGAGGATATCGAACCAAGTAAGAACCAGAAATAACGGATTTAAATTGATAAATTTGATTTAGAAAGGACATAGGCAAGTACTGGTTTTCGAACAGAGTTGTAGATGCGTGGAACAATCTTCCGAGTACTGTGATAGAGGCTAGGACCTTGGGTGGCTTTAAAAAGAGATTGGACAAATATATGAGTGGAGGGCTGGGTTTGATTGGTGTCGTGAGTACGGGAATAAATTCTTAGGTAGTGGGGGTTTTTTATATGGACCTGCCTTGTATGGGCCAGTAGGCCTTCTGCAGTGTTCCTCCTTTCTTATGTTCTTATGTTCTTATAAGGGGGATATAAATAAGGTCTTGAGGATATCTCTCCAAGAGAGAACCCGCAATAATGGATTCAAATTGGATAAGTTTAGATTTAGAAAGGATATAGGAAAGTATTGGTTTGGAAATAGGGTAGTTGATGAGTGGAACAGTCTGCCTAGTAGGGTTATTGAAGCTAGGACCTTGGGTATTTTCAAATTTAGGTTGGATAAATACATGAGTGAGAGGGGTTGGATTTAAGTGGGACTCGTACTTGAGTTAATAGAATCTGCAAAGCTTATTTCTTGGGTAGAATTGAAAATTAAGTTGGGCAATTATTCTGTTAGTGGGATGGATTGTAAAGGACCTGCCTAGTATGGGCCAACAGGCCTGCTGCAGTGTTCCTCCTTTCTTATGTTCTTATGTTCTTATATCAACCAAGTTTTCATGGTAAGGGAGAACCAACATATTTTTAGTTGAATAAGGTTGGTTGTCCCTTTTTGGATTGTAAAAAGTATTTCTAGCTATTTTAAAAGATATATCAATTATGTTTCTTGGGTATTTTAAATCATTAGCTCTTTCATAAATTTTAGAGATTTCTTCATCTATGAACTCTGGACTACAAATGCGTAAAGCTCTCAAAAACATAGAAGAGAAAACCGACACTTTAACTCTATCTTGATGTGAAGAGTAATAGTGTACATAGGAACAATTATTTGTATGTTTTCTGTAAATTTAAAATTTAAAATCAATGTTACCCTTAATAATAAAAACATCTAGGAAGGGCAATGAGTTATTTACTTCAAATTCAACAGTAAAATTTATAGAATGAGCTAAGCTATTTAATTTAACAAGGAAATGGTTTATGTCTACATTCTTAGGCATAAGGCACAAAATGTCATCAACATATCTATACCACTTAGCTCTATTGGGAAGGATTGTGTTAAGCAATCTTGTTTCGAAAAATTCCATATATAAATTACTAAGAACAGGTGAAAGAGGATTTTCCATTGCCATACCAAACTTCTGATTGTAAAACTCATCATTAAATACAAATTTTGCATCAACAATACAATGTTTAATAAGTTTAATGATAGTAGGAACTGGCAATGGTAAATCGTAATTAACCAGTTCTTCAGATAAGAACTTTAGTAAATCATCAACTGGAACTTTTGTAAACAAGGAGGTAACATCAAAACTAACCATATTGAAATCAATTAAATCAGTCAAAGTGTTTAATTTATCAACTAAATCTAAGTTGTTTTTAACATTAAAATTAGAAATTTTTCCAACAATTGGACTCAAAATATCAACAAGCCATTTAGAAACTTTATAAGAAACTGAACCTATGGAGCTAATAATTGGTCTAACAGGATTACCAGGTTTGTGTGTTTTAATTAAACCATACTAAAAATATGTTGGTTCTCACTTACCATGAAAACTTGGTTGATATGCCTTCTTTTCTTAAGAATTTTAATATCAAAGTTGTATTTAAAAATCTTGATACAGTAAAAAGACTTTTGATAAAAAATTCCCCCCAAAATGCTGACGGATGTGTCTATAAGATTCCCTGTAAAATATGCGATAAAGTTTATTATGGTCACACTGGTAAAAGTCTTGAACTAAGATTAAAACAACATAAATATAGCATTAGAACTTGACAAAATTCTAATGCTCTATTTATTCATGTGAGAGACTTTAACCATCCAATTGATTTTCAAAATGCTGAGAAGGTTGTATCAAGCAAGTCCATGGTTGAGAGGAATATAATAGAATCATGTTTCATTAAAAGCAGTTTTGAAAATAATTTGAATATTTCTTTTGGTTTATATAAATTGGATTCATTTATAATTAATAAAATTTGGGAAGAATTTAATGATAAATTGGACTAATCTTAATTCTTGGGAAGAGTTTCAGGTCCTTTCTTATGTTCCTTTTCACAAAGTCGTGAGATGTTACGCTACTGTGAGGTGTTGTCTTTGTTAGTGTGATGTGACTGTGAGGTGTATTCTGCCTCTTTATAAGCCTTCTTCTCACGTTGCCTTTTATAGTTCCTTGATAATGTGAGTAGTCACGAATGCGCTTGGAATTATTCTATTTTTTCATAGTGGTTGTCTTGCATATTTTGATATCACCTGTTTACTGTGATCTTTTGCATATATATATATATATATATATATATATATATATATATATATATATATATATATATATATATATATATATATATATATATATATATATATATATATATATATATATATATATATATATATATATATATATATATATATATATATATATATATATATATACATGTTTATAGAGGGCCACAGATATATCAGATCACTTTTTAGTTATAGCTACAGTGGGAGTAAAAGGTAGATGGGATACAAGGAAAATAGAATCAGTAAGTAAGAGAGAGGTGAAGGTTTATAAACTAAAAGAGGAGGCAGTTAGGGTAAGATATAAACAACTATTGGAGGATAGATGGGCTAGTGAGAGTGTAGGCAGTGGGGTCGAAGATGTATGGGGTAGATTTAAAAATGTAGTGTTGGAGTGTTCAGCAGAAGTTTGCGGTTACAGGCGAGAGGGTGCGGGAGGGAAGAGGAGCGATTGGTAGAATAAAGATGTAAAGAGAGTAGTAAGGGAGAAAAAGTTAGCATATGAGAGGTTTTTACAAAGTAGAAGTGATGCAGGGAGGGAAGAGTATATGGAGAGAAAAAGAGAGGTTAAGAGAGTGGTGAAGCAATGTAAAAAGAGCGCAAATGAGCGAGTGGGTGAGATGGTATCAACAAATTTTGTTGAAAATAAGAAAAAGTTTTGGAATGAGATTAATAAGTTGAGGAAGCCTAGGAAACAAATGGATTTGACAGTGAAAAATAGAAGAGGAGAGTTAATAAAAGGAGAGTTAGAGGTATCAGGAAGATGGAGGGAATATTTTGAGGAGTTGTTAAATGTTGATGAAGACAGGGAAGCTGTGATTTCGTGTATAGGCAAGGAGGAATAACATCTTGTATGAGTGTGGAAGAGCCAGTTGTGAGTGTGGGGGAAGTTCGTGAGGCAGTGGGTAGAATGAAAGGGGGTAAGGAAGCTGGGATTGATGGGATAAAGGTAGAAATGTTAAAAACAGGCGGGGATATAGTTTTGGAGTGGTTGGTGCTATTATTTAATAAATGTATGGAAGAGGGTAAGGTACCTAGTGACTGGCAGAGAGCGTGTATTGTTCCTTTGTATAAAGGCAAAGGGGACAAAAGAGAGTGCAAAAATTATATGGGAATAAGTCTGTTGAGTATACCAGGTAAAGTGTATGGTAGAGTTATTACTGAAAGAATTAAGAGAAAGACGGAGAGCAGAATAGCAGATGAACAGGGTGGCTTTAGGAAAGGTAGGGGGTGTGTAGACCAAGTGTTTGCAGTAAAACATATAGGTGAACAGTATTTGGATAAGGGTAAAGAGGTTTTTGTGGAATTTATGGATCTGGAAAAGGCGTATGATAGGGTGGATAGGGGGCAATGTGGCAGATGTTGCAGGTGTATGGAATAGGAGGTAGGTTACTGAAAGCAGTGAAGAGCTTTTATGAGGATAGTGAGGCTCAGGTTAGAGTGTGTAGGAGGGAGGGGGCCTATTTCCCAGTAAAAGTGGGCCTTAGACAAGGATGTGTGATGTCACCGTGGTTGTTCAATATATTTATAGATGGGGTTGTAAGAGAAGTGAATGCGAGGGTCTTGGCAAGAGGTTTATAATTAAAAGACAAAGAATCAAATACAAAGTGGGAGTTGTCACAGTTGCTTTTTGCTGATGACACTGTGCTTATGGGAGATTCTGAAGAGAAGTTGCAGAGGTTGGTAGATGAATTTGGTAAGGTATGTAAAAGAAGAAAATTGAAAGTGAATACAGGAAAGAGTAAGGTGATGAGGATAACAAAAAGATTAGATGACGAAAGATTGGATATCAGATTGGAGGGAGAAAGTATGGAGGAGGTGAATGTATTCAGATGTTTGGGAGTGGACATGTCAGCAAATGGGTCTATGAAGGATGAGGTGAATCATAGAATTGATGAGGGGAAAAGGGTGAGTGGTGCACTTCGGAGTCTGTGGAGACAAAGAACTTTGTCCATGGAAGTAAAGAGGGGAATGTATGAGAGTATAGTTATACCAACACTCTTATATGGGTGTGAAGCATGGGTGATGAATGTTGCAACGAGGAGAAGGCTGGAGGCAGTGGAGATGTCAAGTCTGAGGTCAATGTGTGGTGTGAATATAATGCAGAGAGTTCAGAGTTTGGAAATCAGGAGGAGGTGCGGGATTATCAAAACTATTATCCAGAGGGCTGAGGAGGGGTTGTTGAGGTGGTTCGGACATGTAGAGAGAATGGAACGAAATAGAATGACCTCGAGAGTGTATAAATCTGTAGTGGAGGAAAGGCGGGGTAGGGGTCGCCCTAGGAAAGGTTGGAGGGAGGGGGTAAAAGAGGTTTTGGGTGCGAGGGGCTTGGATTTCCAGCAAGCATGTGTGTGCGTATTTGATAGGAGTGAATGGAGACAAATGGTTTTTAATACTTGACGTGCTGTTGGAGTGTGAGCAAAGTAACATTTATGAAGGGATTCAGGGAAACCAGCAGGCCGGACTTGAGTCCTGGAGATGGGAAGTACAGTGTCTGGATTCAGAAGGAGGGGTGTTAATGTTGCAGTTTTATAAATGTAGTGTAACGCACCCCTCTGGCAAGACAGTGATGGAGTGAAGGAAGATGAAAGTTTTTCTTTTCAAATACCCTGCCTTGATGGGAATCGGCCGATGTGTTAATAAATAATAATAATAATAATATATATATATATATATATATATATATATATATATATATATATATATATATATATATATATATATATATATATATATATATATATATGTCGTGCCGATTAGGTAAACTTGCGATTTTGGCTTAAATAGCAACGCTCACCTTGCCATATAAGACAAGCGAAAATTTGTGTATGCAATAATTTCGCAAAAATCATTCTGAACCTAATGAAAAAATATATTTCATTGTGTTGCTTTATTAATTAATTATTGTTAACGTATCTAAAATATATTTAGTTGGGTTAGGCTAAATTAAATTGCGCTTGTTATAATAAGGTTAAGTAGGTTTTCAAAGATTCTCTTGGTACAAAATGATAAATTTTTACATTAACATAAATGAAAAAATATATCTTCAAACGTATATGAGAAAATTTTAGAAAGGACTCAATTTTAGATGAGTTCTTGTTAATTGACCAGTTTTATAATGGCACGACATAATATATATATATATATATATATATATATATATATATATATATATATATATATATATATATATATATATATATATATACGTATATATATATATATATATATATATTATATATATATATATATATATATATATATATATATATATATTATATATATGTCAAATGATTAGGTAAAACTGGATATATATATATATATATATATATATATATATATATATATATGGCAGAAAGGTATTTGTGCAAGTAGGAGTAGTGGGGGGGTTTAAGAGAGTTGGATAGTTTTAAAAATGCAGTATTAGAAAAGTGGCAGAAGTTTTGGTTATAGGAGGGTGGGTGCAGGAGGAAAGAGGAGGAGTGGTGGAATGAAGAAGTAAAGGGTGTGGGTAAAAGAGAAAAAAGGGAGCTTATGAGAGGTTTTTACAAAACAGAAGTGTTAGTAGAAGAGCAGAGTT
>WNWK01038409.1:0-17956 GCA_009830355.1 Cherax destructor | reverse complement strand
TGTTCCCTTAAAGAATAATGTAAAGTAGGTTAGTCCATTTCAGACCCCAAAAATACACTTACAAAAGCACTTACAATAATACACTTACATAACTGTTCGAGTTTTGAGTTGATCGAAACTCGGGGGTCCACTGTATATATATTGTAATCGTTTTTGGTGTGTTTGTGTTTTGGTATGTGTGTGGGGGAGGGGCGGCCTAATGTCGTGACTAGCACTGTATGTGTACATATGTTAGGACAATAAAAACTAAAGCAAATGGACAAGTGAGTGCATATATGTTCGTATGAAAAACTCTATATAAGCTCACGCAGCATCCCTTTATCAGTCATGAGCGTTTTCAGTTTTTGTTGGAACCCATCAATAGCCTCATCAGAGACATTGAGAGTTTCGCTATAAATTTTTTTTCTGCTCAGTCTGTGGCACAACTTAAAATGGATGTTTCGGTAATAATTTTAGAATTTTGCCCTTTCCCGGGGCCTGTTCGGATATTGGTGAGGTTCAGATAATGGCAGGCCGGATATGTGAGGTATCACTGTATTTTCAATAATTTCCCATTTAAAACAGTCTAAAATAAAAACCTTAAGTATTCTAGTCACTATAATAACCAGTTTATTAATTGCATCCAAAAATCAACTTTATTTTTTCCTCATTTCTCAGCTAATAAACCATTTACAAGAATGATTAATCATGGTTTAGACCATACCAATAATTAACCCTTTCACTGTCGGTCCCATAATATTATGGCTTTGAAGCCAGTGTCGGTCCTGTAATACTACACCAAAATTCTAGTGGCATCCAATCTTGCGGGAGATAGCTGGTAGACCTACATATGAGAGAATGGGTCTGAGTGGTCAATATGTACAGAATAAAAAAAATCCTGCAGCATGCAGTGCATAACGAGAAAAAACTGCGACCATGTTTTTGGTTTAAAACAGCGACTTTGCAGTGTATTTTCATATAGTATTTATGGTTGTATTCTCGTTTTCTTGGTCTCATTTGAAAATGGGAGCTATATTACAGAAATAGAGATGATTTTGAATGGTTTACAGATTTTCATGTAGTATTTATGGTTGTATTCTCAGTTTTCTGGTCTCATTTGATAGAATGGGAGCTATATTACAGAAAGAGAGATGATTTTGAATGGTTTACAGACTAAAAGTAGCTTGAAAGTGAGCTCAAAGTAATGGAAATATTTGACTTTTGACGATGTTCAAGAGTAAACAAATCACGTCAAGCATCCAATACACATCAACTGGTGAGTCTAATATGCTTTCACAAATGCGCTGATATTATTTATACTATTTTTACAATATAGCCTCTCCTCACTTAACCCTTTGACTGTCGCAACCCTCAATCCTGAGTGCCATTCTGTTGTCGCAAAATATTCAAAAAAAAAAAAATTATTTTTTCTTATCAAAATGTTAAGATTATTTTTCTGATTGTTTTTATCCTAAAAACAGATTTTTGCCATCAATACTTACCGAGATATGGAGGTGTAAAGTTGGCAGAAAATGAGCCGCGTATGGCAACAGCGGCGACTGCCGCTCACTCAGTAAACATTTGTTTACTTCCATTCATAGATTTCTTGTTTTTTTCACTATTTTCTTTTTTTACGTAACTTATGTGGCCTGTGAGACCAAGGTAAGGTGCAATGTATATATATACATTCGTTGTATGCAACACAATAATAGCATAAACATTAGTATCTTTATATTGTTTACAAAACTTGTTTACACAAATGAACAATACAAAAAAATCTTTATTACTATTGTTCTATAATATATATACAAATGTACAGTGATATGACCCAAGCAAACAGTAAAGACATTACTTTACAGATCATCAAAGATCAAATGAACGTAAATGTACCAGTGACAGATATAAAAGAAGCACGATTACTAGGTTCCCATGGTAGAAAAAGTGTTATGCTTAGATTCACCACACATGACAGGAAAACAGATCTAATTAGATCATCTATTAAAGCCAGGAAACAAGTATATATTAATGAGTGTCTGACCAAAAGTACAAAAGTACAAAACTATGTTCAAATTTCATAGCTTAAATACTCACCTTTACTCATTGTATACTATCTACAATAATTCTTACAATCTAGTTTTAAGTTAATTTTAAGTCTGCCCAAAATGCCCTGCATACTAGGGGCTTTTGGCATGTACACCTCATGTAATCTAAATAACCAAATGTAATTCTTTGTATCATGTCCAAATAAAAATTATTATTATTATTATTATTATTATTATTATTATTATTATTATTATTATTATTAAAAACGTCAGAACCTCTGGTATAGAATCAGAAGACTTAAGCGAGAGAATAATGATAAAATCCACCAATGTTTCACTCGGGATGGAAAAATTCTAGTGAAAAAAACAAGTGTAGGTCAGTTGTATACTATCACAACTGAGACTGAACTATCAAGATTCCTTAGGGATGCAAATATAACAGAGACTGTATAAACACAATGTCCAATACCAAACCCCTACGTATAGTGTAGTGTATGTTTTGCCCATCTACCTCATTTAAGTATTTGTCTATCCTCTGATGAATATTTTTGACAAATAGTTTTACTTTTATTTTTAAATACATACAATTTTTACTTGTGCCCATTTTCAACCCACATACCTATATATTTTTATCAGCTTACTTGCTTAGAATTTATAAGTTCTATTAATCACCTTATTTGCTAAAAATTGTACTTATCTTTTAATATTTTTAATACTAATAAATTTTACTTTTGTACGCTTTTATACACTTTAGCACTTATCTTCTTTTTAATAATTAACTTTAATTTTCATTATATTGCCCTTAATAAATTCTATAATCACAACTAGTGCAATACTGAATCTTAATATTTGTTCCATTATAACTTAATACTAATCATAGTAACTTTCCAACCAGTTCTATTAACTAGTTAAATAATAAATCAATTACACTGTAAAGATATATCCTAAACCTCTGTGACTTCTATTCAAAAGTCTGTAATCCAATTAGCTAGGAAAATCAATTGAACAGATATCATATCTTTAAGTCTAGCATTATTCATTGTTCTTAATCTTTTAGAATCTCACTCGTATATAAACTTTTGTTTAATTAATTAACTTACTCAGGTGCTAACTCAGGTGCTATAGTTTTAGATTCTTATTAGCTGTAAATTGACTACCTTAGCTCATTCTTTCATTTTTGTAAACATATTCAACGTCCTAACTCACGTGCCAAGAAATCCTATTGCATTGTCATATTCTTAGGTCTACTTGTGTTGTTCTAATTTTAAGTTTAATTATAGAATCACATAAATCTTATGATTCCAAACATTGATCCTGAAATCAACCTTCTATTAAATGACTTACATGAACCTAACAACAATTGTCATTACTACACAGCAGAACAGGCTAAAACACTACTCAAATCCAACAATAACATAACTATCTTTAATTACAATGTCAGATCTTTAAGCAAACATTTTGATGACCTCACTGCATTATTAAACTCACTTCAGGCCAGTATGTCCATCATTGCTCTCACTGAAACATGGTTAAAGCCTCATACTTAGATATATATGCCATTCCTGGTTACACAGCCATACACAATTGTCGGCCAGACCAACAAGGAGGTGGCACAGCTATGTTCTTCTCAGACCAGCTTGAATGTATTAACAATACTTGCACAAGAGATGAACATGGAGAATATATAATAGCTAAATTTAAATCCAAATATCTACAAAAACCTCTCACAGTTATAAACATCTATAGATTACCACAGTCAAACATTCAGCATTTTAGTGAAAAATTAGGAAGTATGATTACTGATGCACACATGAACAAAGACCACTTAATCCTCACAGGCGACTTCAATATAAACCTCCTACAAGATCAGGACCCACTAGTAACTGAATTCACAAACACTATGAGCAACTGCTTGCTGCTCTCGACAATAACAAAACCTACGGAATCTCTGACACCTGTGCCTCTCTATTAGACCATATCTGGACTAACACCATATCCCCATTAAAATCAGGCATAATCACAGACAATACCACTGACCACTACCCGACCTTTCTCATAACAAATCTCGGAAAATTACCACTAGAGACTACTAAAGTTACCTTCAGACTACATAATGAGACAGCAATAAATAGCTTTATAACAGCTATGACAAACATTGACTGGCAAACAGAAATGACAACTTCCCAGATACTGACTTATGTATTAATAATTTTCTTAAAAAGACCCAATACCTCTATAATAAGCACTGCCCTAAAAAACTAAACAAATCACAACTAAAAGATTAAATAGTCCCTGGCTAACCCCAGCATACTCAAGTCCATTAATATAAAGCACCTATATGAAAAACAGTACAGAATGGGACAAATATCAAGAGAACAAACAAAACGCTACTCATCAAACCTAACGAGTCTGATAAGAAGGTCAAAAACTGTACTATGAGAACAGATTACATAACTTAAAGGTGATATAAAATGACCTGGAAAACCCTATCTGAAATTCTAGGAACAAAAAGATATCCACAAACAGAACAATCAAACTAACAAAACCAGATGAACCCCTACTCCCACCTATTGAAACAGCAAACAAACTCAATGATTTCTTCTCCACCATAGGTAAAAAGCTGGCAAGCAAAATCCCAAGTTCTAATACTCCACCTAACGACTATCTCACTGGTACCTATCCGAACACACTATTCCTAGCCCCAACCAACCCAATAGAAGTTTCACTTATAATCAACACATTAAAAAACAAAGCAGGTGACCTAAATAACTTACCACCTTATATATACAAAAAAGCCTCTCAAGTTCTCTCACCAATTATTGCAACACTTTTTAACAAATCCATTGAATCCTCTACCTTCCCATCAATACTCAAAATAGCGAGGGTCACCCAATACATAAGGGGGGAGATCAAGCAGACCTGAATAACTACAGGCCGATATCTAACTTACCCCTTCTCTCCAAAATCTTTGAAAAATTAATTCATAGACAAATATATTCCTACCTCACCTCCAACAACGTACTCAACCACTGTCAATTTGGATTCAGGCCTAATAAAAATACAAATGATGCCATTATACACATGTTAGAAATAATTTACACCGCCTTGAGAAAAAGAAATCCCAGTGGGAATCTTCATTGATTTACGTAAAGCTTTTGATACAGTTGACCATGATCTGTTACACTTAAAATTATCGCACTATGGTATAAGAGGACACTCCTTAAACTACCTAAAATCATACCTTAGCAACAGAAACCAATATGTGTACACTAATGGAGCTAGCTCCACCGCGCAAACTATTACCGTAGGGGTCCCACAGGGAAGTGTTCTTGGCCACTACTCTTTCTCATTTACATTAACGACCTACCAAATGCATCTCAACTACTCAAACCCATACTCTTTGCAGATGACACTACATACGTTATCTCTCACCCAAGCCCAGACACACTAGCCAACACTGCAAATACTGAATTGCAGAAAATATCTACCTGGATGTTGACCAACAAACTTACTCTCAATATTGATAAAACCTATTTTATCCAGTTTGGGAACAGAGCTGCAAACGCACCACTTAACATAATGATAAACGGGTCCCCTATCGCAAAACTCACAGAGGGAAAATTCTTAGGAATACATCTTGACAGTGGCCTCAAATTTCAGACACACATACAACAAATCTCCAAGAAAGTCTCAAAGACCATGGGAATACTATCCAAGATACGGTACTATGTTCCACAACCAGCTCTCCTTACCCTATATCACTCACTCATTTACCCCTACCTCACCTATGGAATCTGCGCATGGGGCTCTACATCAATAACTCATCTCAGACCACTAATAACACAACAGAAGGCAGCAGTAAGAATGATAACAAATTCTCACTCCAGGCAACATACTCCACCAATATTCAAAAACCTAAACTTACTCACCATACAAGACATCCATACTTTTTACTGTGCCTATTACATACATAGAACACTCTATGCAGATATTAACCCACCACTCAAACTTCTCCTTACTAATTTTAACAGGACACATGACCATAACACTAGACACAGATCACTCCTCGATGTTCCCGTGTCCACCTAACACTATGTAAAACTCAATGCACATAAAAGGCACGAAAATTTGGAATTCATTACCTGTCATTGCCAAAGAAACCCTACCTGTACCCCAATTCAAAACGATGCTAAAAACCACCTTCTCACCCAAAGATAATTGCTCCATATCAACCATTCCCAGCAAAGTAGAATAATCACTTAACGTAAAACCTGACTTTAAAGTCAATGTAATGTATGAATGAACGATTGAATGAATGAATGTAAAACCTGTTATGAATAATACTTACTTAGCTAATTATTCCCAACACTTATATTATAATGACCACGTAAACTAACTGCAATGCAATTAATTGTTTTAAATTGTTTTAAATTGTTATCTCACTCAATTAGTTGCATTGCTGCAATAAATTGCTACAATTAATTGATATGTTCAACTTATATTCAAACTTTAAAACTTAGATAAGCAACTTTACTTATTTTATAAATTATCAACCATAACTTTTTATTATTTTATTATTACTATTGCTTTAATTTGTTTAATCTGATTTAATTAATTTTATAATGAAGACAAAAGTACAAAACTATGTTCAAATTTCATAGCTTAAATACTCACCTTTACTCATTGTATACTATCTACAATAATTCTTACAATCTAGTTTTAAGTTAATTTTAAGTCTGCCCAAAATGCCCTGCATACTAGGGGCTTTTGGCATGTACACCTCATGTAATCTCAATAACCAAATGTAATTCTTTGTATCATGTCCAAATAAAAATTATTATTATTATTATTATTATTATTATAGACATTCTGCAGCTTGTGGAACGCTTTGAAACATGGTTCCATGCACAGTGGTGTTTTACATTCCTCACACATAAAACGAGTGTGTCTGCATTTTTGTGGGCGTTTTTTTGTATATACACAGACAAAACATCTCTTCTGAGAAGTTTTCTTCAAAGTAGTAGTAAGCAGTTGTGTTAGGTAGTTATCCTAGGTTGATGGTCGTCTGGGTCGTCATTCCTTCCTTCCTTCCTTCCTTCCTACAGTCCTTCCTTCCTTCCTACATTCCTTCCTTCCTTCCTACATACCTACCTTCCTTCCTTCCTTCCTTCCTACCTACCTACCTACCTTTCTTCCTTACTACCTTTCATCTCGTCCTTCCTTTCTTCCTTCTGGTTTCTATATATACACACATAGTCACTGGACACGTGCCTAGAACTGCTATAAGCTTCTGGAAGCTGGTTGTTATGTCTGGGTCATCATTCCGACCTTCCTTCCTTCCTTCATTCCTTCTAACCTTCCTTCCTTCCTTTCATCTCGTCCTTCCTTTCTTCCT
The DNA here is from genome assembly GCA_009830355.1 of Cherax destructor. Classification (NCBI taxonomy): domain Eukaryota; kingdom Metazoa; phylum Arthropoda; class Malacostraca; order Decapoda; family Parastacidae; genus Cherax; species Cherax destructor. The sequence continues at coordinate 10,540 of WNWK01038409.1, read as the reverse complement.
TCCATCTGGTTTCTATATATACGCATATATAATCACTGGACACTTCATAGAATTGCTATTAGCTTCTGGAAGCTGGTTGTTGTTTCTGGGTCGTCATTCCTTCCTTCCTACCTTCCTTTCTACCTTCCCTCCTGCCTTCCTTCCTGCCTTCCTTCCTACCTTCCTTCCAACCTTCCTTCCTACATGCCTTCCTACATTCCTTCCTTCCTTCCTACATTCCTTCCTTCCTACATTCCTTCCTTCCTTCCTACATTCCTTCCTTCCTTCCTACATTCCTACCGTCCTTCCTTTCTTTCATCTCCTTCCTTCTGGTTTCTATATATACACATATATAGTCACTGGACACTTCATAGAACTGACATTTAGCTTCTGGAAGCTGGTTGTTGTGAGTGTGTGGACTTGTAAATATGCTGAGTCAGGGTGCGGCTGCTGTCAAAATGACATATTATACCACCACTCACCACCCTCACTGCCTTGTCAACACCCATGGGGTCCCATGCTCTTCTTCCCCACAGTCCTTCCTACCTACTTACGTACCTACTTACGTACCTACTTACTTACCTACTTGCTTACCTACTTAGTTACCTACTTGCTTACCTACTTACGTACCTACTTACCTACTTGCTTACCAACATACCTACTTGCCTACCTACTTACTTACCTACCTACTTACTTACCTACCAACCTATTGCTATTGTTCTATAATATATATACACATATAATGCCTGGACACTTTCCATCAACTTCCCTTAGCGCTTGAAGTTGTGTGTGTGGACATATAAATTTGCTGAGTCAGGGTAAGCCAGCTGTCAAAATGACATATTACACCATTACTCACCACCCTCACTGCTGTCAACCTGTCAACACAAAAGGGGACCCATGTCTTCCCCACAACCTCCTTCCTAGCTTTCTTTCTTCCTTCATTCCTTTCTTACTTATTTCCTTCCTTCCTTCCTTCCTCTCATCTCTTCCTTCCTGCCTTCCTTTCTTCCTTCATTCATTCCTTCCTTTTTTTCGTCCTTCCTTTCTTACTTCTTTTGTTCCTTCCTTCCTCTCATCTCTCCTTCCTTCCTTTCTTTCTTCTTTCCTTCCTTTTCCTCCTTTCTTCTTTCCTTTCTTTCATCTCTTCTTTCCTTCCTTCCTTTCATCTCTTCTTTCCTTCCTTCCTTTCATCTCTTCTTTCCTTCCTTCCTTCCTCTCATCTCTTCCTTCCTTCCTTCCTTTCTTTCTTTCTTTTTTCCTTCCTTCCTTCTGGTATCCTGGGCATTGCTTTCGGTCACAAACTCCTCAAAACCACGAAATTCATCTTCAGAGACACTTCCATCTGTGTTAGAGCTATCATTGAGGATGAGAACAGTCCCAGATGCGCCAAGGAGTCAGATAATTCTTACCGCTAGGCATGCTGAACAAGGACTACTGAAATGGCGTTCCCACAATGCACCACTGGCTGCCCGATTTTTTTTATACTGCGCACACTGACCACACAGACCCATTCTCTCACATGTAGGCCTACCAGCTTTTTCCTGTTTGATTTGAGGCCGCTAGAATTTAGGCGTATAGATACGTCTGAAACAGTGGCTCGTAAGACGTATAGATACGTCCGAAACAGTGGCTCGTAAGACGTATATATACGACCGAAACAGTCAAAGGGTTAATGGTGGAGTTCTGTTCCTGAGACTACGTCGTTAAACAAATTCGTCGCTAAGTGAGGAGCATACTATAATGGTAGTGAGTTTGTGTCAACCATCTTCGATACTGTTTTAATGTCATCTTTGCACCATTTATAACATTTCTGGTATATTTTTAAATGTTTATGCAGTAGTGTACTGTACAGTGGAACCTCGGTTTTTGTCATTAATTTGTTTCAGAAAGTCTGACAAAAACTGAAGCAATATTTCCCATAAGAAATAATGTAAATCCAATTAATCCGTTCCAGACACCCAAAAGTATTAACAAAAAATACATTTTATAGAGAATAACTATAGTTTTACATACAGAAAAAATGAGAAATAAATATAAAGGACTAATGAAATGGATAAATGAACATTTAATATCACTTTTACCTTTATTGAAGACTCTTGATGGCGTATGGAAGACGCAAGGAGAGAAGAGGGAGGAGGAGAGGTTCTTGGTTGGAAGGGGAATCCCCCTCCATAGGGACTTCAGGTATCAAGTCCCTATCCGGGTTACTTCCCTTCTTTGTCCTTTACTGGAACTGGACCCCTGTTGCACAAAAAATCTGTCCAAAGGTCTGTTTCTGGCGTCTCTTTAAGATTTGCCTAAAATGGGACAAGGCATTTGTCATTGAACATGTTGCAGACACGGTTTGCAACAGCTTAGTTTGGGTGATATTTCTCCACAAAACTTTGTAACTCACTCCACTTTGCACACATGTCTTTAATCACTGAAGAAGGCACGTTCTCTCCTCTCTCTTCCTCCTCCTCTTGAATTCTATCGTGTTTCTCGCCTTCTTTATCAAAGGGCTGGAACTCAGAACTTTCTTTGGCCCCATAGTGGCTTATTTAGGAGTCGCACTCAATAAACAAGCACAAAAGACAATGGATTATTACGAAATGTTTCGGATGAACGCGCAGGGTAATGCTCACTCAATGAGAAACAAAGCCAGACTGACTCAGAATGCGTAGGATGCTTTGTGTGGGTGCGGGCAGGCGGACATGTCTGGTATGGCAGACCGACGAAAACCGAGGTGATGAACAAAAACTGGGACTAAATTTTGATGAAAAAAAGTCATCGAAAACCAGGGCAAACAAAAACCGAGGTTCCATTGTATATTAAAATAAACAGAATAGAGTAAATCAGCTCTTATACATTATTTAGTCCTTTGGGGGTCGACAGGCCTTCTCGGAAACCTGTTCCCAGGGTCGAAAAATATTCGGAAAAAAAAATTATTTTTTCTTATGAAATAATAGTTTTTTTTCTAAATCTAAATGGCTAAACAAAACATTTTTGCGATCAATACTTACGGAGATATGGAGGCTTCAAGTTGACAGAAATTGAACCGCTGATGGCAACATAGCTGACTTCCGGTTGGCCGGTAATTTTTTTTTCTTGAATTTGTTTTCTTATCGATTTTAATTTTTTTTTTCAAATAACTTTTATGACCTGTGAGACCAATATAAGTGCTGTTTTTCAAATATTCACTCGCTAATTCTTACACAATAATGACAAAGTTTGTTATCACTTTTTTGTTTACAAAACATATTTACAACAATGTACAATGTAAAATAATGTTTATAACTATTGTTAAATCATATACAGTGGACCCTCGGTTAACGAAAGGTCCCGTTAACGAAAGCTTCGGAAACCGAAAGCTTTTTTCGTAATCGGTTAGCGAAAAATTCCTCGGTTACCGAAAGATATTAGACATGTCCGCCTGCTCCGTGCAAGCGCAGGACGCCAGTGAAGCGTTGTTTACCATTGAGAGAACATTACCTAGTGCGCTCTTTCAAAGTCTTTTTTGGTGGTTTAGTTATTGCCACTATGAAATAAGTCACCATGGGTCCAAAGAAGCTTCCTAGTGGCACCCCTGTGGTAAAGAGAGTGAGGAACACCATCGAACTGAAGAAGGAAATCATAGAAAAATATGAGAGTGGTGTACGTCTGAGTGATCTTGCCAGGATGTACAAGAAAACTCCATCTCCACAGCTGAGGTTATTGCTTCAAAGGAGGAGAGAGAAAGAGATAAGGAGGTGCCTTCTTCAGTGCTTAAGGAGATGTGTACAAAGTGGAATGAGTTGCAGACATTTGTTGAAAGATACCACCTGAGCAAGCTGAAATGAGCCTTCTGTGCAACCACTTCAGTGACAGAGCCATGTTGTACTTCAGAAAAGTGTTGAAGAGTCGCCAGAAACAGAGGACTGTGGACAGTTACTTTACCAGGCAGGGGTCTAGTGACTCTCAAGCTGGTCCTAGTGGCATTAACCCTTTGACTGTCGGAGGCCCCATTCTGAAACTGTCATTCTATGTCGGAAAATTTTGGAAAAAAAAATAAATTATTTTTTCTTATGAAATGATAGAGAATCTTTTCCCGATTGTAATGACACCAAAAGTATGAAATTTGATTGAAAACTTACAGAATTACGCTCTCGCAAAGTTAGCGATGTCAGTGATATATACGCATCGGCGATTTCGCCGACATTGAGCCCTATTTTAGGCCAATTCCATTGGGACAGTCGACCAAACTCATAGCTATTTCTTTAGAACTCCATTTGTTCTATCGATTGAGTATAAGAAATCACCAATTTACCGATTTCAACTACCCAATAAAGTGGTCAGAAAATGGCAATTTCGCCAATTTCATGCAAAATAAAAAAGATGTCAATTTCAAAATAGGGTCCAGAATAAACAATGCAGACATCCCTAGCACTAAAATAAGATGTTATCTGTTCATTAGTCATGTCTTTAGGCCCCTCTTACATTACTCTTGCTTTCTATTTTGATTTTTTATTCATACAAAAAATAGAAGATTTATTGTTATGCAGACTATTGCATTATTGTAAAAACTGTATAAATAATATCTGTGCACTTGTGAAAGAATATTAGACTCACCAGTTGATGTGTATTGGACGCATGGTGTAATTTGTTTACTTTTGAACATTGGCAAAAATCGAACATTTCCGCTACTTTGAGCTCAATTTCAAGATCGTTTTCATCATGAAACTAATCAAAATCATCTCTATTCCTGTAATATGTTTCCCATTCTATCAAATGAGACCATGAAAAAGAGAATACAACCATAAATACTATACGAAAATACACCTCAAAGACGACGTTTTAATTAAAAAAAACGTTCAGTTTTTTTTTTTTCATTATGTACTGCTTGCTGCAGGATTTTTTTTATACTGCGCACACTGACCACACAGACCCATTCTCTCACATGTGGGCCTACCAGCTTTCTCCTGCTTGATTTGAGGCCGCTAGAATTTAGGCATATAAATACGTCCGAAACATTGGCTCGTAAGACGTATATATACGTCCGAAACAGTCAAAGGGTTAAAAGACCAAGAAGGGAAGTAACCCCAGAGAGGGACTTGTTACCTGAAGTCCTTTTGGAGGGGGATTCCCCTTCCAACCACTAACACCCTGCTCCAATCATCATCTATATCTTCCAGATGCCTGCCCAGTCTCTTCAATAAAGGTAAGTAAATGTTATTTTTTTATATTTTGAGTGATTATTTTTTTGTGGAACGAATTAATTGTATTTACATTATTTCTTATGGGAAATAAGGTTTCAGATAACGAAAGATTCAGATTAAGTAATAGCTCCTGGACCGGATTAATTTCGTTAACCGAGGGTCCACTGTATATACACATATAGAGTCACTGCACATGTTCCAAGAATTTCTGCAGCCTGTGGAAGTCTTTGAAACATGGTGACATGCACAGTGGTGTTTCACATTCTTCACACATATAACGAGTGTCTTTGAGTTGCTGTGGGCGTCTTTTTGTATGTGCACAGACATGACACCTCTTCTGAGCCTTTTTCTTGCAAGCAGTAGCAGGCAGTTTCATTAGGAAGTGTCCACCAGGCCTCAGACGAGAGTGTAGTTGTTGGTAATTTCGTGGGCGGTTTTCTATTGCAGGTGGTGTTCCTTGGTACTTGGTGATTATTTGCCTGATGACAGACAAACAAAATTCACCATATGGTGGTTTGTTTGTGGTCTTCAACTTATAAACATTATTAGCATTGAGCATGGAAATGTCCAGAATGTGAAAAAAGAGTTTTATGTACCACTTATAACTCTTTCTAACACACTCAGCAAACCTAATCTGCATGTCACATTTGTCCACTGAACGCATATTGAGGGTGTAGTCCATCACAGCTGTAGGTTTTAGAATGGGTTCATCGGTCTCTCTATTCACCCTGCCTCTGTCTGCCATTTCATTATGGTGAACTGATGATAACAGTGTGACATCTCGTTTGTCATGCCACCGAAATGCCATGATATCATTGGCAGCAAACGCCTGCACCTCACCTCTAAGAGTGCCTGCATCGAACCTAGGCATATGCTTACGATTTGCATGAACTGTTCCGCAAACATATGTCATGTTCACTCGCAAAAAACCACTGAGGGTGGGGCTTGTGTACCAGTTATCAGTATATAATATATGCCCCTTGCCAAGATATGGTCCCATCATTGTTCTAACCACATCACCAGAGATACCCAGTAACTTCCTGGTATCTTTCAATGTATTACTTCCAGTGTACACAATAATATCCAATACAAGACCACTGTAGCAATCACAAAGCACAAACAACTTTATACCAAAGCATTTCCTTTTGCTTTGTATATACTGCTTGAATGACAGTCTACCTTTGAACAGAATCAAAGACTCATCAATAACAAGCTTCCTGAAGGGATAAAAATACATACAGTGGACCCCCGCTATTCGAACGGCTCGGCAATAGAACATATCGCCATGCCAACAAAATATCAAGATTCGAACAAGTGCATCCGTCACCTGTCTGCCCAGGCGCTTGGGTGCTTCACCGCACAGGCGTGGAGAGCCAGTCCCACGTTGTGTACACTCGAGAGAACAATACCCTGCACACTCATCCAGAGCTTAAAAGAAGTAAATCCACCCAGTTAAGGGCAGGGTCAAAAACTAAGACTCGACATCTGCAACAACAACAGGTTAGCAGATGCGTAAACACTCCCATCTGGGATATGCACGCGCACATGCACGCACGCACACATACGCACGCACACACGCGCGTACTTGCATACGTCTCGCCTATAAAAAGTTGGCAATTTATAACCTTCACTGGGATGAAGAATGTCACTTAAGGTTCAGGCATAGCAAGAACAGGTATGGTGGTCTGGTGACGCAACCCATTCTCACACCATCTATGATACGCGTGCACACTTACACGCTTTCAGGTGCTACACAGCCAGTCTTGCCAGAGGTGCCGAGGCAGAGTTTCTGTAATGCTGATTAATTATAAGTGTTTGGAGTTTGTTCATTAAGTGTGAGGCAGTGGTGAGAGGCAGTGGTGGTAGAGGCAGTGGTTGAGGCAGTGGTTGAGGCAGTGGTTGAGGCAGTGGTGAGAGGCAGTGGTAGAGGCAGTGGTAGAAGCAGTGGTAGAGGCAGTGGTGAGAGGCAGTGGTGAGAGGCAGTGGTGGTAGAGGCAGTCTTAATGTAGAGTGCAAGGTGAGTAAACAAGATTAAATGAAGGTTTGGGAGTTTTGTAAACAAACCAGTTGTTGTTGCTGTTACCAGCCTGACACGTATGATTTCTGTTCACTCTGTGAAGCCAACTGGAAGTGATCTAATGCAGTTAGCATTTCAAACTCCGTTTTCTCTTATACTAACACGTCTGAAGGAGGAAAGAATGGGAAGATGTTTTGATAGCTGGACCAAGCATGCCCGCCACCACCGTCCTCCCCAGCCACCACATTCGTAATGACATACATATTTTATTCATTCTAGAGTGTATATCAGGTTTTTATGTTATTTTTATTGTTTATTATGTCATATTAGATGAATTGTGATAGATAAATAAGCTGTCGAGTTGATAATAGTTTCATAGTGAAGTACTATTTTGTCATGCCTCCTGACATCAGGAACGGATTAATTGTATTTCCATTATTTCTTATGGGAAAAATTAAATCGCCATTCGAATATTTCGCATTGAGAACTAGCTTCTGGAATGGATTAAGTTCAAATACTCTCCTTACCCTATATCACTCACTCATTTACCCCTACCTCACCTATGGAATCTGCGCATGGGGCTCTACATCAATAACTAATCTCAGACCACTAATAACACAACAAAAGGCAGCAGTTAGAATGATAACACATTCACACTCCAGACAACATACTCCACCAATTTTCAAAAATCTAAACTTACTCACCATACAGGACATTCATACTTTTTACTGTGCCTACTACATACATAGAACACTCTATGCAAATATTAACCCACCACTCAAACTTCTCCTTACCAATTTTAACAGGACACATGACCATAACAATAGACACAGATCACTCCTCGATGTTCCCCGTGTCCATCTAACACTATGTAAAAACTCAATGCATATAAAAGGCATGAAAATTTGGAATTCATTACCTGTCATTGCCAAAGAAACCCTGCATGTACCCCAATTCAAAATGCCCTGCATACTAGGGGCTTTTGGCATGTACACCTCATGTAATCTCAATAACCAAATGTAATTCTTTGTATCATGTCCAAATAAAAATTATTATTATTATTATTATTTTTATTATAAAAAGATGCTAAAAAACCACCTTCTCACCCAAACCTAAATGCTCAATATCAAACATTCCCAACAAAGTAGAATAATCACTTAAATGTAAAAACCTGATTACTCCCTTAAATGTAAAAACCTGATTACTCGCTTAAATGTAAAAACTGTTATGAATAATACATAATAATAATAATAATAATAATAATAATAATAATAATAATAATAATAATAATAATAATAATAATACTTTATTTGTACAATTATACATGGTAGATATAGTTATACATAGTAATTACATAGTTATTACTTAGCATACATTGATATGTTCAACTTATATTCAAACTTTATAACATAGATACACAATTATACTTATTATATACATTATCAACCATAATTTTTTACCATGTAGTCTAAGTAGTCCTAAGAATGCCCGCAATGCGCAGCATATTAGGGGCTTTTGGCATGTACATCTCTTTTATACCTATGTATCATGTAAACCCAGCAATGTATCTTTGTACCATGTCTAAATAAAGTATTATTATTATTATTATTATTATTATTATTATTATTATTATTATTATTATTATTATTATTATTATTATTATTAATATTATTATTATTATTATTATAGCGGGGGTCCACTGTATTGAATTTCTCTTTCAGATACAGAAACACATTCCTAATCTTATATAACCTGTCGGTTCTGTCAGGCCTGGTTTTGTCTGAAAAATGTAACATGCATAACAGTAGCACAGATCGATTTACTGGTATAATATCACTGAAAGCTGGTGTTGCAATCAATCAGTCTGTTGACCAGTATGATTTGATACGGTGCTTATACACATGTGGCATAAGCATTATTGTGGCAAAGAAAAGATACATCTCTGCCACAGTTGTCTCCTTCCACTGGTGTAGATGTGATTTTGGTGAAAGAATCGTGTTTGCCATTGTGTAATCGAAGTATCTGTTGCTTTCCCTGATAATAATGTCCATCAGGAGTTCGTCAAAGAATAACTGAAAACATTCCAGTTTAGTGGCATTGTTCCCAAGTGGACAAGATGGGCGTATTCCACTGTGACTTTCATCAAACTGATGAGGATTGGGAATAAAATTCACAGCTTCCTGCCAATCCCAGGTGCGGTCTGCTGGTGGGTACTGGATATTTACAGGTGGTTGCGGGGGTTGTGGAAGTGGAGGTTGTGGTTGTGGGGGTTGGTGGGTGGGTGAGTGTTGCATTTGTTGTAGCTGAGCTGACTCAGCAGCGTTGGTGCCAGCATGGTCCACTGCTGGTGCCTCGCGCCTGGCACCACCTCCACTACCACTACCACCACCACCAGTTGCATGCACATTTCTCATGCCAATTGCAACACTATCATCTTCATTTTCACTATCACTTCTTTTTGTACGCCCACGGGATGTACTCCGAGATGTAATCCTAACCCTTGGAAGAGCATATTGCACACTACCAGAGCGCATATACCATCGTATATACTGGCGCTTCACTGGTGAATACTATTCCCCTTCACTCGCGCTACTGGAACTATTTTGAAGGGCTTGGAGTTCATATTCACTATCACTATCATCACCATTGCTCACATCTGAGTCCGGGATATGAGTAAATAGGAGTTTCCGCCTTCATTCTGGTACAACTGGACGTGAACAAGATGCCACAGCACCAGAGGTGGACGGCTGTGGGTCGTCTGGGTTTTCCTCACTTATACCGGTATTATGGTCACTAGTTTCGGTCACAACCGCCTCAAAACCTTGAAAGCCACCTTCACTGATACCCCCATCACTGTTAGAACTGTCACTGGGAAAAAAAAGTGTCCCAATTCGCCAAGGAGTAAGGTGTTTCTTGCTGCGAGGCATGGTGGACAAGGTGTACTGAAATGGTGTTCCCACAATGCACCACTGGGTGCCTGATTTTTTTCCTACTGCGCACACTGACCGTGCAGACCCATTCTCTCATCCCTAGGCCTATCAGCTGTTTCCCGCTTAATTTGAAGCCGCTAGAATTTACGCGTACTAGTACGGCACCAACCCCTGCTCGTAAAACGTACTAGTACGGCACCAACCCCAAAACGGTTAGGTATGAATACTGGTCAGAGAACCTGTCGTAAGTCCGAGGCGTCGGTAAATGAGTATGTCTCTTAAGTGAGGAGAGGCTATAATGCAGTAGTCTGCATAACTGTAAATCTTTTATATTTTGTGTGAATAAAAATTCAAAATGGAAAGCAAGCATAATATTAGAGGGGGCTAGAGCCATGACTAATGAACAGAGAAAATGTTATTTTAGTGCTGGGAATTGT
>WNWK01038408.1:0-17957 GCA_009830355.1 Cherax destructor | reverse complement strand
ACAGACAGACAGACAGACAGACAGACAGACAGACAGACAGTGGGGGGAAGGTCCTGGGTGAGGGAGTTGTACAAAATTTTAAAAACCTTGTTGCAGTGGTAACTCCTCGCTCCTTCTACCCCCACTACGCACCTGAAGCCAGCGCTACACACACCTGAAGCCAGCGCTACACCCCCCTGCCCACCCTACACAAAACTAAAGCCAGCGCTACACACACCTGAAAACGCTGCACACACCTAAAGCCAACCCACCCAAAGGGCGCTACACACCCCTGAACCAGCGCTACACACACGAACCAACGCTACACACCCTGAACCCAAACCCTACACACACCTAAACCACCCTATACACACCTGAAGCCAGCGCTACACACACCTGAATCCCCCTACACACCCTGTACCCCCTACACACCCCTGAAGCCAGCGCTACACACACCTGAATCCAGCGCTACACACACCTAAGAGCGCTACACACACATGAAGCCAGCGCTACACACCCCAACCAGCGCTACACACCCTGAAGCCAGTACTACACACCTGAAACAAGCGCTACACACCCTGAATAGCGCCTACACCTGAACCCAGCTCTGCACACCCTGAAGCCAGAGGTACACCCCCTGAAGCCACCCTACACACACCTGAAGCCAGCGCTACACACCCTGAACCAGCGCTACACACTTGAAGCAGGCGCTACACACCCTAAAGAGCACTACACACATCTGAAGCCAGCGCTACACACACCTGAAGCCGTACTACACCCCCCTGAAAAAAGCTCACACACCTGAACCCAGCGCTACATACACCTGAACCCAGCTCTGCACACACCAAGCCAGAGGTACAAACCTGAAGCCACCCCACACACCCCTGAGCCAGCTACACACACCTGAAGCCAGCCTACACACCATAAAGCCAGCGCTACACACACCTGGACGCTACACACACCCTAAAGCCACCCTACACACACCAGCCAGCGCCACAAAAGGCCAGCGCTACACACCCCTGAAGCCAGCGCTACCACCCTGAACCAGCGCTACACACCCTGAAGCCAGCGCTACACACACCTGAATCCAGTGCTACCCCCCTGAACCCGCGTTACACACCTGAAACCCCCGGCGCTACACACCCTGAACCAGCAACACACCTGAAACCCAGCCCCACACATGCTCCACCGTTAGTCAGCGTAAAACTGAACAGTGAAAGGTTCCATTTTTTAAAGGATTAAAATGAAAATTTACATATGAATACTTAGTCCTGTACAAATTTATCAGCTGTTACTCAGATATTTGTAAAATTAATTTTTAAAGCTAGTCATGAAAGCATCGGACCCAATTATGCTATTCTAGGAGATTATTGTTGTGTACGGGTAAACTGACGTCTCTAACTACTTGTTATGTATGTGATAGTTCATAACCCACACTGAAAGTCAAAACTCGTCTATCGTGCCAACCAGCTATGTATTAGTTAAACACTGTCATTAAATGTCATTGAAACTAACGTTAGGAAGCTTTAGAAACGGATTGGACAGGTGCTAGTGTGACGGGATGGACAGGTGCTAGTGTGACGGGATGGACAGGTGTTAGTGTGAGGGATGGGCCAGAGTGACAAGGACCAAAGTGCCTCTCAGTGTTCCGCCATGTCTTTCTGTCTATCTGTAATCAAAGATTTTCCGGTGACAGTAGCTGCAGTCTGACTACCATTATGGTTTCACATGCAAAATTAGTGAATATCTAAATCGCTCACCATGAGGCGGGCTAAAACAACATGGGTTCAAATCCTTGGCTAGTCGCAGTGTTCTTATTGTTATATACGTATATATATATATATATATATATATATATATATATATATATATATATATATATATATATATATATACATATATATATATATATATATATATATATATATATATATATATATATATATATATATATATACATACATATATATATATATATATATATATATATATATATATATATATATATATATATAGTGACAGTTTGGAGGGACTAATCTAAACTGTAGTATCTGAGCTCCTCTGCAAAGACAGTGATTATGTATGAGTGTGGTGAAAATGTTGAATAGTGATGAAAGTATTTTCTTTTTGGGATTTTCTTTCTGTTTGGGTCACCCTGCCTCGGTGGGAGACGCCTAGAGCTTGTTGGAAATATTTATATATATATATATATATATATATATATATATATATATATATATATATATATATATATATATATATATATATATATATATATATATACATATATATATATATATATATATATATATATATATATATATATATATATATATATATATATATATATATATATATATATATATATATATATATATTATATATATTATATATATATATATATTGTATATATATATATATATATATATATATATATATATATATATATATATATATATATATATATATAAATGCTTTGTTAGACAGAATACATTTGTGAAAACACAAACATGAACATGAATACAATGGTACAATATGTCAAAGATTATGAATCTCCTCCAGCTCCTCGAAGCCGAACGCGAGCCAAGAATGCAGCATGCGTTTCCCCTCTGGATGGCCACACTGAGACGCTGGAACATGAACATGGCTGCCCTTGGGTCCTTGGTGGTGTCGATGAGTCTGGAACCCAGTTCTTTAAGGAAACGTGTTGCATTTTTCCCCACGCTCCCAAGGTCTCTGATCCCACTGGGACAAATTTATACTGTTGGCTTATGTCCCTGTACTTGCCGATCTTGTACTCCTCTCTGTGGTCAGCAGCTCCTCCCTGTCATAAAAACTCTTTACAGCCTTCAGTAACTTACTACCTATTCCATACACTTGCAACATTTGCCACATTGCTCCCCTATCCACTCTATCATATGCCTTTTCTAAATCCATAAATGCAATGAAAACTTCTCTACCTTTATCTAAATACTGTTCACATATATGCTTCACTGTAAACACTTGATCTACACATCCCCTACCAATCTAAAGCCTCCTTGCTCATCTGCAATCCTACTCTCTGTCTTATAATTCTTTCAATATATATTATATATATATATATATATATATATATATATATATATATATATATATATATATATATATATATATATATATATATATATATAAATTTTATTTTTTTCAACAAGTCGGCCGTCTCCACCGAGGCAGGGTGACCACCGAGGTAGGGTGACCCAAAAGAAAGAAAATCCCCAAAGAAAATACTTTCATCATCATTCAACACTTTCACCACACTCATACATAATCACTGTCTTTGCAGAGGAGCTCAGATACGACAGCTGATAATAGTCCCTCAAGCTGTCACTATCCCAGACCCCTCCTTTAAAGTGTAGGCATTGTACTTCCCATTTCAGGACTCAAGTCCAACTAAATCAATTAACTGGTTTCCCTGAATCCCTTCACAAAATGTTACCCTGCTCACACTCCAACAGCTCGTCAGGTCCAAAACCATTCGTCTCCATTCACTCCTATCTAACACGCTCACACATGCTTGCTGGAAGTCCAAGCCTCGCCCACAAAACCTCTCTTTACCCCCTCCTCCAACACTTATCTAGGACGACCCTACCCGCCTTCCTTCCCCTACAGATTTATACGCTCTCCAAGTCATTCTACTTTGATCCATTCTCCTAAATGACCAAACCACCTCAACAACCCTCTTCAGCCCTCACAAATACTTTTAGTAACTCTACCTTCTCTAATTTCCATACGATTTTCTGCATAATATTTACACCACACTTGCCCTTAGACAGGACATCTCCACTGCCTCCAGCCTCCTCCTGCTGCAGCATTTGCAACCCATGCTTCACACCCATATAAGAGTGTTGGTACCACTATACTTTCTACATTCCCTTCTTTGCCTCCATGGATAACGTTTTTGTCTCCACAGATACCTCAACGCACCACTCACCTTTTTCCTTCATCAATTCTATGATTAACCTCATCCTTCATAAACCCATCCTGACACGTCAACTCCCAAATATCTGAAAACATTTACTTCTTCCATAATCCCTCTCCCAATGTGATATCCAATTTTTCTTTATTTAAATCGTTTGATACCCTCATCACCTTACTCTTATCTATGTTCACTTTCAACTTTCTACCTTTACACACCCTCCCAAACTCGTCCACTAAGCCTTTGCAACTTTTCTTTAGAATCTCCCATAAGCACAGTATCATCAGCAAAAAGTAACTGTGTCAACTCCCATTTTGCATTTAATTTCCCATAATTTAATCCCACCCTCTCCCCAACACCCTAGCATTTACTTCTTTACAACCCCATCTATAAATATATTAAACAACCATGGTGACATTACACATCCCTGTCTAAGACCTACTTTTACCGGAGTAATCTCCCTCTCTCCTACACACTCTAACCTGAGCCTCATTATCCTCATAAAAACTCTTTACAGCCTTCAGTAACTTACTACCTATTCCATACACTTGTAACATTTGCCACATTGCTCCCCTATCCACTCTATCATATGCCTTTTCTAAATCCATAAATGCAATGAAAACTTCTCTACCTTTATCTAAATACTGTTCACATATATGCTTCACTGTAAACACTTGATCTACACATCCCTACCACTCTAAAGCCTCCTTGCTCATCTGCAATCCTACTCTCTGTCTTACCTCTAATTCTTTCAATAATAACCCTGCCATCACTTTACCTGGTATACTCAGTAAACTTATTCCCTATAATTTTACATCTCTTTTATCCCTTCCCTTTATATAAAGGAACTATACATGCTCTTTGCCAATCCCTAGGTACCTTCCCTCTTTCATACATTTATTAAACAAAAATACCAACCACTCCAGCACTATATCCCCCTGCTTTTAACATTTCTGTCATGATCCCGTCAGTTCCAGCTGCTTTACCCCCTTTCATTCTACGTAATGCCTCACGCACCTCCCCACACTCACATCCTGCTCTTCTTCACTCCTAAACGATGTTGTACCTCCTGGCCAGTACATGAAATTACCGCCTCCTTTTTTCATCGACATTTAAAAGTTCCTCAAAATATTCCCCCATCTACCCAATACCTCCAGCTCCCCATCTACTAACTCCCCTACTCTGTTTTTAACTGACAAATCCATTCATTCCCTAGGCTTTCTTACCTTGTTTATCTCACTCCAAAATTTTCTTGTTTTCAGCAAAATTTCTTGACAGAGCCTCTCCCATTCTTTCATCGCTCTTCTTTGCACTCTCTCACCACTCTCTTCACCTTTCTTTTACTCTCCATATACTCTGCTCTTCTATTAACACTTCTGTTTTGTAAAAACCTCTCATAACTACCTTTTTCTCTTTTATCACACCCTTTACTTCTTCATTCCACCACTCACTCCTCTTTCCTCCTGCACCCACCCTCCTATAGCCACAAACTTCTGCCCCACATTCTAATACTGCATTTTTAAAACTATCCAACTCTCTTCAACCCCCCACTACTCTACTTGCACTAGCCCACCTTTCTGCCAATAGTTGCTTATATCTCACCCTAACTTCCTCCTCCCTTAGTTTATACACTTTTACCTCTCTTACTTGCTGTTGCCATTTTCTTTTGTCCCATCTACCTTTTACTCTAACTGTAGCTACAACTAAATAATGATCCGATATGTCGTTGCCCCTCTATAAACATGTACATCCTGAAGCCTACCCATCAACCTTTTATCCACCAATACATAATCCAACAAACTCCTATCTATATCAACCTTGATTTTATTTATCCTCTTTTTCATAAATTGTATCTATACCTTTTCTCATAGCTCAATTTGTTATTTATTCCCTAATTTCTACTCCTCCACAACATTTTTACCCATTTGATAAGATCCAACATTACTCTCACTTGTTCAATCCCACCATCACTCAACATTTCCAAAATCTCTCTCTCTCCTCTACACTTCTCTCTTCTCCAGGTGCATAAACACTTACTATAACCCACTTTTCACATCCAACCTTTATTTTACTCCCATAATCCTTGAATTTATACATTTATATTCCTCTTTACCTGCCATAACTGATTATTCAACATTATTGCCACTCCTTCTTTAGCTCTAACTCTTACTGAACTAATCCCATTTATTTCTCCCCACTGAAACTCTCCTACCCCTTCAGCTTTGTCTCACTTAAAGCCAGGACATCCAGCTTCTTTTCATTCATAACATCTACAATCATCTCTTTCTTATCATTCGCACAACATCCACGCACATTCAAACATCCCACTTTGACGGTTTTCTTCTTTTTCTTTTTATTAAGCTATACAGGAAAAGGGGTTACTAGCCCATTGTTCCCGGCATTTTAGTTGACTTTTACAACACGCATGGCTTACGGAGGAAAGATTCTTATTCCACTTCCCCATGGATATGAAAGGAAAAGCAATAAGAACAAGAACTATTAAGATACAATCAAAGAAAACTCAGATGAGTGTGTATACATAAACGTGTACATGTTTGCGTAGTGTGACCTAAGTGTAAGTAGAAGTAGCAAGACGTACCTGAAATCTTGCATGTTTATGAGACAGAAAAAAGACACCAGCAATCCTACCATCATGTAAAACAAACACAGGTTTTCGTTTTACACTCCCTTGGTAGGACGGTAGTACCTCCCTGGGTGGTTGCTGACATATATATATATATATATATATATATATATATATATATATATATATATATATATATATATATATATATATATATATATATATATATATATATATACTATATATATTAAATATAGGAGGTACCACCTCTAGAACTTGCTGGGACCTCATCCTCAGAGAAGACAATAAACGTACCTCAGGGAAAACTCGAGGTTCTTCCCGGAGCTGTTAGAATATTTTCTTCTCCTATCACTCCCTATACATATTGAATGAGTGCTTTATTAATAGACAGAATACATTGACAGAAAACACAAACATGAACATGAATACATTGGTACAATATATCAAAGATTATGAATCTCTTCCAGCTCCTCTGAAGCCGGACGCGAGCCCAGTACGCAGCATGCATTTTCCCTCTGGATGGCCACGCTAAGGCGCTGGAACATGAAAGTGGCTGCCCTTCGGTCTCTGGTGGTGTCGATGAGTCTGGAACCCAGTTCTTTAAGGAAACGTGTTGCATTTTTTCCCCATGATCCCAAGGTCTCTGATCCCACTGGGACAAATTGATACTGTTGGCTTATGTCCCTGTACTTGCCGATCTTGTACTCCCCACCTTGTATTACATGAAATAAAGAATTTGAATTTGAATTTGAATTTGAATCTGTGGATTGGTGGAAACTATTTCACATTTGGTGGGGTTTAAAGATAGGCCCAGGCTCTCTACCATATCTATAATTTTCCTGATGTCCCCTAGGAGAGATTCTGTAGTGCCAGCTAGGGTGCCATCATCCAAGAACCAGATATTGAGCTCACTGGACAGCGCTTCTGTGACTTCCTTGATGACTAGACAGAATAGAAAGGGGGCGAAAGGGTCCCCCTGTTGCACACCCTCACACGAGTCAATTTCATGGTCCCCAAACAATAGTTTAGAAGCCACACTATAACACGATTCAATGAAGGGATAGAGGGAAGGGACGTGCCTAGAAACTGCTTGGAGAGCAGCATCCCTTCTGACTGAGTTGAAAGCATTGGCAAAGTCCAATTTGATCAAGGCTTTTTCATTGGACATGTTGTTGATGTATACTCGTGCTGCATGGGCAGCTGCTTCACAGCCTTGTTGAACACCAAAACCGAGCTGAGTTAGTTTCAACATTGAGGCAGCCTCTTGACTCACCATTCGTACTGCAGCCTTGGCGACTAGGCGTCGAAGGGTGTTGCCCACTGCAATGGGCCTGATTCCTCCATCCTTTTTCCGGAGGGCACAAAGTGAGGCACCAAAGAAAAGGGGTGTAATGGCCTCTGGGACACGGCCAGCAACCTCTCTGAAACCTCACCAAGTGCTGGACTGAGCATTTGTTTTAAGTGTTGTAGCCTTAACCCGGTGAAACCTCCTGTTGAGCCCTGTGGAAATGACATAGCAGCTTTATACACATCAGCGTCCTGTAAGGTTAAATGTTCTTCACCTGCTGCAATGTCAGGGAGGTCCCTGTTGGTACTGGGAGCCCAGGGTGGATGTATACCTGGAGTATACCTGGAGAGAGTTCCAGGGGTCAACGCCCCTGCGGCCCGGTCTGTGACAAAGCCTCATGTTTGTTGGATTAGAGCCTGATCAACCAGGCTGTTACTGCAGGCCGCACGCAGTCCAACGTACGAACCACAGCCTGGCTGGTCAGGTACCGACTTTAGGTGCCTGTCCAGTGCCTGCTTGAAGACAGCCAGGGGTTTGTTGGACCCCTTGATGTATGCTGGGAGGCAGTTGAACAGTCTTGGGCCCCTGACACTTATTGAGTTGTCTCTCAACGTGCTAGTGGCACCCCTGCTTTTCATTGGGGGGATGTTACATCGCCTGCCGAGTCTTTTGCTTTCGTTGGGAGTGACACTCGTGTGCAAGTTTGGTACTAATCCCTCGAGAATTTTCCAAGTGTATATAATAATGTATCTGTCCCTCCTGCATTCTAGGGAGTACAGGTTTAGGAACTTCAAGCGTTCCCAATAATTGAGGTGGTTTATCGCAGTTATGCGTGCCGTGAAGGTTCTCTGCACATTTTCTAGGTCAGCAATTTCACCTGCCTTGAAAGGTGCAGTTAGTGTGCAGCAATATTCCAGCCTAGATAGAACAAGCGACCTGAAAAGTGTCAACATGGGCTTGGCATCCCTGGTTTTGAAGGTTCTCATTATCCATCCTGTCATTTTTCTAGCAGATGCGATTACTACGGTGTTATGGTCCTTGAAGGCGAGATCCTCTGACATGATCACTCCCAGGTCTTTGACATTAGTTTTTCGCTCTATTGTGTGGTTGGAATTTGTTTTGTACTCCGATGAGATTTTAATTTCCTCACGTTTTCCATATCTGAGTAATTGAAATTTCTCATCATTGAACTTCATATTGCTTTCTGCAGCCCATTTAAAGATTTGGTTTATGTCGGCTTGGAGTCAACAGTGGACACTGTCATGCAGATTCGGGTGTCATCTGCAAAGGAAGACACGGCACTGTGGCTTATATCCCTGTCTATGTCCGATATGAGGATGAGGAACAGGATGGGAGCGAGTACTGTGCCTTGTGGAACAGAGTTTTTCACTGTACCTGCCTCAGACTTTACTCTGTTGACTACTACTCTTTGTGTTCTACTTGTTAGTAAATTATAGATCCATCTACCAACTTTTCCTTATATTCCTTTATCACGCATTTTGTGTGCTATTACACCATGGTCACACTTGTCAAAGGCTTTGCAAAGTCTGTGTATATAACATCTGCATTATGTTTGTCTTCTAGAGCATCCAGAACCTTGTCGTAGTGGTCCAGTAGTTGGGACAGACAGGAGCGACCTGCTCTAAACCCATGCTGCCCTGGGATGTGTAATTGATTGGTATCTAGATGAGTGGCAATCTTGCTTCTTAGAACCCTTTCAAAGATTTTTTTGATATGGGACGTTAGTGCTATTGGTCTGTAGTTCTTTGCTATTGCTTTACTGCCCCCTTTGTGGAGTGGCGCTATGTCTGTTGTTTTTAGTAACTGCAGGACGACCCCAGTGTCCATGCTCCCTCTCCATAGGATGTTAAAAGCACTTGATAGGGAACTCTTGCAGTTCTTGATGAACACTGAGTTCCATGAGTCTGGGCCTGGAGCGGAGTGCATGGGCATGTCATTTATTATCTTTTCGAAGTCATTTGGCGTCAGGGTAATGTCAGATAGGAATGCGTCTGCCAAGTTCTGTGGCACTCTCATAAAAAATTCATTTAGGTCTTCGACTTTCAGTCTGGTTAGCGGCTAGCTAAAAACTGAGTCATACTGGGACTTTAGTAACTCACTCATTTCCTTGCTGTCATCTGTGTAGGACCCATCCCGTTTAAGTAGGGGCCCAATACTGATTGTTGTTCTCGACTTTGATTTTGCATAAGAAAATATATACTTTGGGTTTCTTTCAATTTCATTTATGGCTTTTTGTTCTTCCTGCTTTTCTTGATTCCTGTAAGATTCCTTTAGTTTTAATTCGATGTTTGCTATTTCTCTGACCAGTGTCTCCCTACGTATTTCAGATATATTGGCCTCTTGTAGCCGATCTGTTATTCTTTGCCTTCGCCTGTATAGGGGGCGCCTCTCTCTTTCTAGTTTACATCTTATTCTCCTTTTCCTTAAGGGAATTTGCCTTGAGCAAACTTCAAGTGCCACAGAGTTAATTTGTTCTAGACATAAGTTAGGATACATGATGCTTAGGCTGTCTTCCCAGTTTATATCATTTAGGACTTGGTTTACTTGGTACCACCTTATGTTTTTGTTATTGAAGTTGAATTTAGAGAAGGCTCCCTCGTGGCTGATCACATTTTGTCGATCTGGGGCTCCCCGTATACATGTCTGGACGTCTATTATGTTGTGATCTGAGTATATTGTTTTTGATATGATGACATTTCGTATCAGATCGTCATTGTTGGTGAAGATGAGGTCCAGCATATTCTCTAATCTTGTAGGCTCTACTATTTGCTGGTTTAAGGTGAATTTAGTGCAGATATTTAAAAGTTCATGTGTGTGCGAGTTTTCATCTGAGCTGCCTCCTGGTGTTATCTCTGCTACCACATTGTTTGCAATGTTCCTCCATTTTAGGTGCCTTAGGTTGAAATCCCCCAGGAGCAAGATGTTGGGGGCAGGAGCTGGAAGATTTTCCAGACAGTGGTCAATTTTCAGAAGCTGTTCCTGGAATTGTTGGGACGTTGCATCCGGGGGCTTGTATACAACCACGATGACCAGGTTTTGATTCTCGATCTTTATTGCTAATACTTCAACTATATCATTTGAGGCATTTAGTAGTTCTGAACATATAAGTGACTCTGTGATATACAGGAACCCCCCCTCCTTTTTGCCTGTTCACTCTGTCACACCTGTATAGGTTGTAGCCCGGGATCCAAATTTTATTGTCCAAGTGATCTCTTATGTGGGTTTCTGTGAAAGCCGCAAACATAGCATTTGACTCTGTAAGCAGTCCACGAATGTAAGGTATCTTGTTGTTTGTTGCTGGCTTTAGACCCTGTATATTTGCAAAGATGAATGTCGTTGGATTGGTGGTATTGGTGGTATGGGGGGTCTTTTTTTCCTGGCACTAATAACTGTTGTATTGGAGTGGAGGCCATTGACTGTGATTCCACTCCAGAAATGATTGCAGTTTGTGTACAATTTCTGTCATTTCCTGCCAGCTTTTTTTCCTTCCTGGCACTAAAAAACCTCTCTCTCTGGAGTGGCTGTGGCTACCCAGGTTTTGCCATGGTCTGGATGATCTGTGTCGCCTTGTACCCTTTAGGTGGTGTGCCTGGCAATATAAGTTATAGCACTGTCTTTCCTAAAATGATGAGTGGCACATTTCAGGGTGGAAAAGCTTACAGGAAGGGAGGTTGCATTTTCCTGTTGTCATATGGGCACGGCATTTTCTGGGGTGGTCGAAATTGTATGTCCCATCTGTTTTCCCAGATATTCCATGCCTACAGATACCAAGTGCATAATATTTGCATAGGCCTGGTTTCTGTTTGCCTTGTTTTTTTTGTGACTGTGTTCCCTATTGTATTCCCTACTGGTGCGTGTATTCCTGTCTCATTTCTATCTTCGGCACTAGTGCTAACAGTGGAGCCTTCAAAAGTTGTTTCTGGTAATTTATCTTCAGTATTTCCCGGGGCCTCCCCTTGTTTACTATCTACCGTGGTATTGCTAGTTTGTAACATTGTTTTTTGTATGTCCTTGTCTAAACCTGTTTCCCCACTAGAGCTCCTGTTACCCTTCAGGCCACCATCATTTATTTCTCCATTCTTACAGTTACTGTCTACCAGGACAACATCTGTTCCAGGGTAGATTGCACCATCTGGCCCAGGTTTTTTTACTTTCTTAACTGTTATGGAATGCTGTCATGTTTATTATGAAGGCCAGTTTGATGTTCTCATCTTTTAATATCAATGTAATTTTATTCCACAGTTCGGTCTCATTTGGGCATACCCAAAAACACTTCCCTGGTTTAATATCTCGTGTAGTTGATTCCTGAATGGCTGCACAAGGGGCGTGGCTCCATTTACCACAGAAGTTGCATGTAATCCATCCAGTGGAACGTTTGTTTGTTTGATTGCATACTACACAGGTTTTCATGATTGATTTTGTTGGTTGTTTTACTGTATATTCTACTAATAACTCCCCTGAAGTGGTGATCCGTCTATTTGTATCGTATCTATTTTATTTGCATGTGTAAGTGTTTGGGACAGTCTTAATGTAATTGCATGTTTTCACAATCCATTTAGATCTGTGTGTATTTACTTCTAGACATTTAGTAAGATTCATAGTGAGAGTGTGTGGTTCATTTCTTAACATTCTAATACCGAGTACAGTGCTAATCTCAATAATCATATCACTGATACTAGAAATACCAAGCTCCTTCCTCACAGTAAGAACCTTTGTAGATTTGGGACAGCCAAGAATAATTCTGAGAGCTTCATTTTGCATTAACTTTCTCTAGCTAATATCAACATGGGAGCAGCATAATCAATTAAGGACCTAACATAGGCTATCTACATCATTCTCACGATTCTCACATTAGCACCATAGTTGGGGTTGTAGCAGCAACAGCTTTGAGAGCATTTAGCCTATCTTTGCATTTCTTATTTAGTTGTGGTATAGTGGATTTATTAAAGGGTACATCTACACCAAGACATCTGTAAGATTTAACGTAGTTAATGTTTTCACCCTGCAAATAGATGGGTGGGAATGTCGTTGGGTTGTTAATATCTTTGTTTTAGAGGAAGATATTATGAGGCTTAATCAATTACAAATTGCTTGAACTTCATTAAAAATGGTACTCATCTTCTTATGCCCTGTTCTATGGATCATGATGTCATCACCATAGCTTACAGCTATATGTTAAGGTGAGGTAGGTAGAGCATTAATCAGAACATTAAATAGCATGGGACAGAGAACTCCTCCCTGCGGTGTACCTGGGGACAATTCTTTAGACTCGCTTCCAAAGCCTTGGTAGAGGACAGAGGATATTCTATTTGACAGGTATCCTATTATCCAGCAGAGTAGGCTACCACCAATACTCATTTTGGCTAGTTCATGTAGTATAACGGTTCTTTTTGTGATATCAAATGCAGATTTTAGATCAAGAAATGTGGTAAAACTAGTAGAGATGTGTGCAGTGAGAAAGGTGGAAATACAATTCTGCACACTTTTACCTTTCATGAACCCATAGAGATGAGAGGAATGTTGGTGTCTGATTCTGCAGTACAGTCTGTTAAGTATCATTCAAAAGTTTTTCAAAGACAACTAGTTAAGGAGATCGGTCTAAATGCAAGGGACTAGTAACCCCTTCACCTTTATAAATCACTAAAAATAAATAATCTACCTGGAGGGTATTCCTGGGATCAACGCCCCCGCGGCCTGGTCCACTACCAGGCCTCTCTTTATAAAACTGGGATTTTTGAATGTTCATGGATGTAGTGCAGACGATAAGAAAGAGATGATTGCCAGTGTTATGAAGGGAAAGAAGTTGGATGTCCTGGCTAAGGAAGGGGTAGCAATAATGTTGGAGGATCAATTATGGAAGGAGAAGAGGGAATATAAATGTATGAATTCAAAGATTATGTGGATTAAAATAAGGGTCGGATGTGAAAAATGGGTTATAATAAGTGTGTATGCACCTGGAGAAGAGAGGAGAGAGAGAGAGAGAGATTTTGGGAGATGTTAAGCGAGTATTGAGTAAGATTTGAACCGAGAGCATAATTGTGGTAAGGAATAGAGATGTATCAAATGTGAAAGTTTAGATATCCGCGGATGCGGATGTGTATGAGGATGTCTTACTTATTATGCGGATGCATATGCGGATATCTGTTTACAGAAAAATGCGGATGCGGATGCGAATGTAAGAAATTGTGCGGATGTTCCGCAGATGCGAATATCCGATACATCTCTAGAAAGGAACCCAAATGCTAAAGTAGAAGAAACGTTTAGAGAAGATGTGGTAGGTAAGTTTGGGGTGCCAGGTGTAAATGATAATGGTGAGCCTTTGATTGAACTTTGTATAGAAAGGGGTTTAGTTATAGGTAATTCATATTTTAAGAAGAAAAAAAGATATGATATATGGCGTAAGGACAGTAGTTTGTTGGACTATGTATTGGTGGATAAAAGACTGATGGGTAGACTTCAGGATGTGCATGTTTATAGAGGGGCCACAGATATATCAGATAATTTTTTAAGTTGTAGCTACAGTGAGAGAAAAAGATAGATGCGATACAAGGAGACTGGCATCAGCAAGTAAGAGAGAGATGAAGGTTTATAAACTAAAGGAGGAGGCAGTTAGGGTAGGATATAAACAACTATTGGAGGATAGATGGGCTAGTGAGAGTATAGGCAATGAGGCTGAAAAGGTATGGAGTAGATTTAAAAATGTAGTGTTGGAGAGTTCAGCAGAGGTTTGTGGTTACAGGAAAGTGGGTGCGAGAGGGAAGAAGAGCGATTGGTGGAATGATGAGGTAAAGAGAGTAGTAAGAGCATATGAGAGGGTTTTACAAAGTTGAAGTGATTCAAGGAGGAAGGAGTATATGGAGAGAAAAAGAGAGATAAGAGAGTGGTGAAGGAATGTAAAAGTAGAGCAAATGAAAGTGGATGAGATGCTATCAACAAAATTTGCAGAGAATAAGAAAAAGTTTTGGAGTGAGATTAATAAGTTGAGAAAGCTTAGGGAACGAATGGACTTAACATTTAAAAATAAGAGAGTTATTAGAAGGAGAGTTGGAAGTATTAAGAAGATGGTGGGAATATTTTGAGGAACTGTTAAATGTTAAATAGGACAGAGAAGCTGTGATTTCGTCATTGTGCAGGGAAGTATAACATCTTGTAGGAGTGAGGAAGAGCCAGTTGTGAGTGTGGGGGAGGTGTGTGAGAGAGTGGGTAGAATGAAAAGGGGTAAAGCAGCTGGGAGTGATTGGATAAAGACAGAAATGTTAAAAGTAGGTGGGGATATGCTTTTGGAATGGTTGGTGCTTTTATTTAATCAATGTATGGAAGAGGGTAAGGTGCCTATGGACTGGCAGAGAGCATGTATAGTTCCTTTGTATAAAGGCAAAGTGGAACAAAACATAATGTAAAAAAAATATAGGGGAATAAGCCTGTTGAATATACTTGGTAAAGTGTATGGTAGAGTTATTATTGAAAGAATTGAGAGTTATACGGAGAGGAGGATAGCAGATGAACAAGGAGGCTTTAGGAAGGGTAGGGAGTGTGTAGACCAAGTGTTTACAGTGAAGTGTATAGGTGAACAGTATTTAGATAAGGGAAAAGAGGTTTTGTTGCATTTATGAATTTGGAAAAGGCATATGATAGGGTGGATTGGAAACCAATGCGGCAAATGTTGCAAACGTATGGAATAGGAGGTAGATTACTGAAAGCAATTAAGAGTTCTTACGGGATAGTGAGGCTCAGGTTAGAGTATGTTAGAGAGAGAGAGAGAGAGAGAGAGAGAGAGAGAGAGAGAGAGAGAGAGAGAGAGAGAGAGAGAGAGAAAGAAAGAAAGAGAGAGTGAGAGAGAGAAAGAAAGAAAGAGAGAGAGAGAGAGAGAGTGAGAGAGAGAAAGAGAGAGAAAGATTATTTCCCAGTAAAGCAGGCCTTAGACAGGGATGTGTGATGTCACCATGGTTCAATATATTTATTGATGGGGTTGTAAGAGAAGTGAATGCTCGGGTGTTGGCAAGAGGTGTGGGATTAAGAGATAAAGAATTTAACACAAAGTGGGAGTTGTCACAGTTGCTTTTTAGCTGATAACACTGTTCTTTTGGGAGATTCTGAGGAGAAGTTGCAGATGTTGGTAAACGAGTTTGGAAGGGTATACCTGGAGTATACCTGGTATAGAGTATACCTGGTATGTAAAAAAAGGAATTTTAAATTGAAAATAGGAAAGAGTAAGGGAACGAGGTAAAGAAAGATTGGATATTAGATTGTATGGAGGAAGTATAAGAGAAGTGAATGTATTCAGATATTTGGGAGTGGACTTGTCATCAGATGGGTCTATGAGAGACGAGGTGAATCACTTAATTGATGGAAGGGAATAAAAGTGAGTGATGCACTGAGGAGTCTGTGGAGACAGACAACGTTATCCATGGGAGCAAAGAGGGGAATGTATGAGAGCATAGTTATACCAACACTCTTATATGGGTGTTAGTTACCATTTTGTCCTAGGCACATGTCGATTAGACACTAGGCCTGTTGTATGTATGTGTGTGTGTAACGAAGCACTTCGAAATGTTTCGGCCCCGCCGGGAACTGAACCCGGGTCCTCCGTGCTTGAAGCAAGAGCGCTAGCCACCATGCCATCGGGGCGTGTAAAGCATTATAGTGTGAAGCATTATGGAGGACAGGAGGGATAGGGGGCACATGATAATGACATAAAATACTGAAAGGATTTGACAAAGTGGATAGGGACAGGATGTTTCAGAGATGTGACACAGCAACAAGGGGTCACAACTGGAAGTTGAAAACTCAGATAAGTCACAGGGATGTTAGGAAGTATTTCTTCAGTTATGGAGTTGTCAGGAAGTTGTACAATCTGGAGAGTGATATAGTGGAGGCAGGATTCATAAATAGCTTTAAGAAGAGGTATGATAAATGTTATTGAGCAGGGAGAGAGTGGACCTAGTAGTGACCAGCGAAGCGGCGGGACCAGGAGCTATGAATCGACCCCTGCAACCACATAGAGGTGAGTACACAGACACACACATATCACACACACACAAACACACATCACACACACACACACACATCACACACACACACACACACACATTGGCCCTGCTAAGCTGTCAACTGGGGGGTTAAATCCCTGCTCTGGAAAGCTAACTATCATTCATTAGTACGTAACTCATAGCTAGGGTGGTAAACTAGGTAAGGAAACAACAGGTGGTGGCAAGAGCGCGCAGGCGCAGACAGCCAACTGTATTCAAAGATAGTATCTTAGCAGCCAACTGTAAAGTGGCAATATAACCTCTAGTTTTCTTGTATTGATATTGGTATTATAAATGGTATTAGTATAAGTATTAGTAATAGCATATCAGTATAATAGTAGAAGCGAGAAGTTGTTTTTCCTGGGAAGACAGGCACAGGTATGCGAGAGTGCGCATGCGCATACACACACACATAACACACACTCAGTGAGCACACACACACACACACACACACACACACACACCGGTGTGGTACGCACACATAAACGAACAGTAGGGCTATTGAATCTGACCTTCCCCCTCTCCCCTCATAAACCCATCCCCTCCAACTCTCTCTCCCACCTCTCTTCCCTCTCCTCTCTCTCTCTCTTCCACTATCTCTCCCCTCCACTCTCTCCCCGTCTCTCTTTATCCCTCCTTCCTCCTCCTCCCTCCTTTCATCTCTCTCACCTCTCTCTCCCTCTCCTCTCTCTCACTGTCTCTCTAGCCTCTCACTCTCTCCCTCTCACCTCTCTCTCTCCTCTATCTCGCCTCTCTCGCTCTTTCCCTCTCTCACCTCTCTCTCTACCCTCTCTCCTCTCTCTCACCTCCCTCTCACTCTCTTCCTCTCTCACCTCTCTCTCTATCACCTCTCTCTCTATCCTCTCTCGCCCCTAATCCCTCCGCCCCATCCCCCACTCTCCACACACCTCTAGTGATTCTCCTCTCTTCCTGTCTTCTATCCCCTTCCTCTCACTCCCTCCGCCACTCTCCATACACCTCTGGCGATTTTCCCTCTCTTCCTGTCTCTCTCCCTCCTTCCTCTCACTCCTCCTTGTCTCTCTCTCTCCTTCCTCTCACTCCCTCCTTGTCTCTCTCTCT
>WNWK01038407.1:0-17957 GCA_009830355.1 Cherax destructor | reverse complement strand
ATTGATTGGTAGTTGGCCATAGTTGTTGCTGTTATGTAGTATCTACTAAAACTGTCGTTTTTTTTGACTTAAAAAAAAGAACATAAAAAACATAAAGGGGGAACACTGCAGAAATTTGGGCAGGTCCTTCACAATCCATCCCACTAACAGAATATTTGCTAAACCCCAAATTTTAAAAAAACTCCCCAAAGAAAAAAGCTTTGACAATTCTCCCACTCATGCGCGGGGCCCCACTCAAACCCAAACCCCCTCTCACTTGAATTTACCCAACCTAAATTTAAAACCCCAACCCCAGTTTAAAAACCCTACAAACAGACTTTTCCCCTCTAACTCCCCTATTTCCAAACCAATACTTTTTTCCCTTTTTCTAAATCTAAACTTATCTAACTTAAATCCATTTTTGGGGGGGTTTTCTTTTTGGGAAAAATTCCTCAAGCCCTTTTTTACCCCCCCTTTTTGTTAACCCCCCTTTTTCCACTTGTATCCCCCGGGATCATGTCCCCCCTCATTCTCCCCCAAAGTGAATGAAATTTTGGGGGGTTTTCCTTCCCCCCTTTTTTAAAAAAAGGGGAAGATTTCTAATGCTATGTATTAATTTAGTCATTCTCCCTGAATGTTTTCTAACGAATTTATGTCCATTCTGTAATATGGAACCAGAACTGAGCTCCCTTCCCCTAGGTGAGGCCTTACTAATGATGTATAAAGCTGTAATATAACCTCTGGACTTCGTTGCAAACCCCCTTCTTGATATAAATCCCATTAATCTTTTGCCCTTTTTGTATTGGGTTTTTTTTTTTTAAAGGTTGCTGCTTACCACCCCCCCCAAACCCCCTTTTCCCCAAATCTGTTTTTCTAAGTTCTACGTTTTTTAAACTTAAAAGTGCTTGGGTTATGGACACCCCCGGGAGCTTCAGAACCTTGCATTTTTTACATTAAAGGGGGCATCTGCCATTTTTTGGGGAAAATTAAGTTTTTTAAATTTTCCTAAATTTTTTGCATCTTTTTTTTAAATAAATTACCCTTTTTCCTTGGGCACGAAAAAATTTACATTGAACAAATGTGACACCCCCTACAACTGCTCCCCCTTTTCTCCTGTCTACAGTATAAAAACCCCTCTGCTCTTTTTGCTGTTATTCAAATTCAAGATTGATGGACTGACAACATCGACTCAAGATTGAGGGCGTGACAACCTCACACTCCTCCTGTTCTTCACGATTCCCCTTTTTATGGACAAATGAACCCCTGTGTGGGAAACTTTTCCCCAAAAAAAAATCCCCAATGTTGCATATGTGAAAAATTTTTTACATCCTCCCTATGTAGATGAATGGTTCAGAGAACCGACAAATTTGCTCATATCACTAGAAATTTCCCCTCATCAAGGTCATTGATATATTTATAAATAACAATGGGCCAAAGGGCCCCCTGTGGAACACCAAAAAAGCCCCAAAATTGGTTTAACCCCATTTATGCACACTCTCTGTTTCCTATTGGTGAGCCATGACTCGATCCAGGGCAGTTTTTTTCCCCCAATGCCATGAGCCCCCCTTTTTTTTAACAGTCTCTTGTGCGGTATTTATAAAACCCACAAACCCAAAATAAACAATACCCAATTTCCCTTTCCATCGTGATCAACAGCCTAAAAAGCTTTACTGAAGAAGGTTAATAAATTAAAGGGGGCCCCCCTCTTAACCATGCGGGGTATCATTAATCAATATGGTTATCTAGATGGCTTCTAAAAATTCCTTATAATTTGACTCTTTAAATTTTCCTACAATTTTAGGTCAGGTTTTTTTGGGCGGTAGTTTGACAAATGACTTGCCCCCCGCTTTTAAAAAAAGGAATTACAAATTTGCCATCTTCCACATATCAGACACTACACCTGTTTGAAGAGAAAAATTTTAAAAAAAGTTGAAATTTTTGGCCCCCAGGTTCCATTTTGCATTTCCTTTAAAAACCCTTGAAAAAAGCTCATCGGGGCCCGGCATTTTTTTTTTTTTCAGTCGGTCCAGCTGTTTCATAATCATTTCCCTTTGTGACTGTGATATTACAAAAATTTTTTCTTCTTCCCGGGCCTTTTAAAAATTAATTACTGGGATATTATTAATGTCTTCCTGTGTTAAAAAACCGGGAAAAAAATAATTTTTTAAAAAAAAGCACATATCATTCTCCCTTTTCCCCAAAGTTTTTTTTAAAGGGGGGCCTATCTTATCCCTAATTTTTTTTCTAAAAAAACCGGGGAAAAAAAATTTTTTGGGGTTTGTTTTTTAATCCCCAGCAACTTTAATTTCATAGCCCCTTTTTTGATTTTCTTTTCCCCTTTTTTAAAGTCCCTCTTAATGTCAGATATGATTTAAAAATGACCCTACCTCTTTTACCCTTTTAAATTTTCCCTTTTTTTCCCTAAAAGATTTTGAGCCTATTTTCATCCTTTTTTGGGGCATTTTTACTTGATCTAATTTCTTTAAAAGGGGTAAATGTTCTTTGGGCAGCCTGTATAGTGTTAAAAAAACTGTCATATTGATACCTCTTTTTTTTCACCCCAGTCCACAGTTGATAAGTGTTCTCTAAGCCCCTTATAATCTGCTAAGCGAAAATCTGGGACCATTCTAAATTATCCCTACTACCCCAAAATCCATTCAATGCAAAAAGGGAATTGATTTTTCGCGGCCGAGTTCCTCTGTAATTTCTAAATTATTAAAAAAGGGTTTTCCCTTTTTCTTGCCAGAACCCAAATCAAAATGGTTTTTTCCCCCCTTTTAGGTTCTGTTACAAACTGCTTAAAAAACAATCCTGAACTACTTCTAAAAAATCGTTGAAATTTTTTAAAAATTTCCCCCCCATGAAATTCCAATCAATCTGACTAAAATTAAAGTCCCCCAATTCTACGTTATCGTGTCTTGTGGTTTTTAAAAAATTTTCCCAAAGTAGTCTCCCCTTTTTCCCTAAGTTTGGGGGACGGTAAATCACGCCTAAAATCAATTTTCCCCCCCTCTGAAAAAAATTTTTTCCCCAAAAGACTCTGTTTTGTTAATTCCCCAAAATTTTTCCCGTTTTTATGCAACAATTTAAATGATCACGGACATAAAAGTCCACCCCCCCCCATTTCCCCATACTTCTGTCTACTTGGAACAATTTAAAAAACCCCCCAAATTTTACATTCGGGAGGCAAGTCCCGATTTTTTTTTTTTAAACCATGTCTCATTTTTGCAAAAAAATCAAAATTTCCCCTACTTTCAATAATCTCAACTCGTCCATCTTATTTCCCAGCACTTTTCGACTATTGGTGTAAATATATTTAGAGACCCTCCTTTCTCTTTACCCTTCCTGCTCATCTCTTTTTTTCCCCTATACCTTTTCTGTCCTTGTCATCTTTTCAATTTTCCCCTATCCACCTTATTCTGCCTATTCCCCCTTTCTCCTACAACTTATAATATTACTAAAGGGTTCTCTTTTTTTCCCCCCAAAAAACCCCTCCCCACTAACTATTTCTATTTTAAAAACCCTAACAGCTCCCCCCCTGCAGTTGAGTCCCCCCCACCCCAGACCTGGATAAGTGAACCCCACCCCCGGCATACATGTCATTTCTCCCCAAGAAGAGGCCCGGGGGTTTTCAAGAATGTTACTAAATTTTTCCCCTTTCAGTATTTGTGGGGCCCGCAATTGACACCAATTCCCCCGGGCAGCCATTCTTTTCCCCAAATCCCCCCCCAAAAAAAACCCACATTGCCCCATTTCCCCCCCCTTTTTCCCCAATTTGTCTAACCCGGGGCCTAAACCTGCTATTTTGGGGCCTCACTCCTACGTTGCCAACACGTTGCCCCCACTGAGACAGAAATGGGGTTGCCCCAATTTTCCCTCTCATGATGTCGCCCAGACGGGTCAATATCCCCATCCCCCCCCGGGAAAAAAAAACCCCCCCTGTCTCCTACTCCTATCAATCAAAAAAAAACCCCATCCATGTCCTAACCTGACCCCCCCAAAACAACAATGTTTTTTCCTTCCTTTTTGCTTTCTCGTGACGCCCCCCCAAGTCGACTCCCTTCATCGGGTAGCACGGGGAAAGGGTTGATGTTTCCACAACATTCTCCTGGGTCTTTTGTTTTTCCCCTCCACCCGTCCCCTTTGGGGGCCCTTTTAAAAATTTTCCCATGGTTTTTGTCCCGGTTCCTTTCCTTTTGGGAGGATTTCAACAGGAGGATTCCCCCCCAATCCTCTTGTTTTCCCCAGTCGTTTTTTATTCAAACTTAGCTACCCCCAGTTCTTCCTTCAGCTGCTGGTAAAAGTGGGTCCAAAAAAAGGGCATTTTTTCAATTGACAAAAGCACACAAAACGTCTTCACGGGGGTTAAATCAGGTCCCCCCCTGAGTTAAAATCCCGGGGCCACCCCTGGGGTTAAATCAAAAGGCCCCCAAAAAATTTTTAAAAAAAGAACTAAAATTAAAAAAACATAAAAAAAAGCATTTGAACTGGACAAGATTCTAATGCTCTATTTATTTATGGAAATTTTCCAAACCTTGGTTTTCAAAATGCTGGAAAGGTTTATCAACAAATCCATGGTTTTAGGGGAAATATAAAAGGGAAAGTTTTATTAAAAACGGGTTTTTTTAAAAAAAATGAATATTTCTTTTTGGTTTTATAAATTAAAATTTTTTTTTTAATTAATAAAATTTGGGAAGAATTTAATGATAAATTGGGCCAATCTTAATTCTTGGGAAAATTTTTTTTGTTCCTCTTTTCGTGCGATGTTTTTTCTACCTTTTTGGGGTGGTCTTTTTTTTTAAATGTGATTGACTGTGAAAAGGGGGGGAGTCTCCCCCCTTTTATTTTCCCTTTTCATGTTTCCTTTTTTAGTTTTCCTTTATAATTTAGTAGTCCCCTTAAAAATTTCATTTTTTCATATTTGGGTTTTCTTGCATATTTTGGGGGTCACCCGTTTTTTGTGATCTTTTTTCATATATATATATATATATATATATATATATATATATATATATATATATATATATATATATAAAATTATATATATATTTTATATATTATGCATGGTATGGACCGTAAAAAAAATTAAATGCAAAAATGGTATACGATGTACTTTTTAAAAAAAAAAATTTAACCCCCCTTTTTGCATATTGGGCCTTTCGGGGGCGCCGGGGGATGAAAAGGGGGGAATAACCCCCCGAAAAAATTTTTTTAGGGATTTTTTTCCGGGAGTCGGTAGGATGCCCGTTTTGTGGGCAAGAACCGCGTAAAAAAAAAAGTGGGGCCCCCACCAGCGCTTGCTTTTTTCACCTCCAAAATTATGAGATAGGCCCCCGAGTACAAAAAAGGGCGAACAAAAGGGCCCCAAGCTGTTTTGATATGTAATCTGTTGTGTATATGTTTCCCCTTTTAAAAATGAAAGTAAATCCAAAAAAAACCAATACTATTAATAATAACCCAAAAATAAAAATAACAAAACAACAACGATAATAATATTATATTGTCTGTCCACGGGTTTGGCGGGGCAAAGAAAATGAAACAAGTTGATATTAATTTGTTCCAGGTTAGTTCCCCTTTTAAAAAGTAATTGGGACAAAATTGGTAAAATTTAAAAAGGGTCACTTTTGGGGCCCCCTCGGCCGACGCTTTGGAGAAATTCCCCCAAAAATTTGGGAAAGTCTCATCTGCATTTAATCTTCACTTTTTATAAAAAAACTTTTAAAAATTTTTTTTTAAAAAAGACCTTGAATATTCCTATGGTGTTAGGATGAAAAAGGAAGAACAAGAAGGGGGGGGAGGGCAGGAGCAGGAGGAGGGGGGAAGGGGGGCCACGCCTAGGCCCTTTTTTGGGGGCCCTTCGTGTTGGGGTTCCCCCCTGGGGCCCCCACACACAGCAATTTTTCTGTCGACGGGACAGCCAACTGAAGCAAACCCCTTTTACCTGTGGGTTTCCCAAACCAGATTCCAGGTGCCTTGTCTTTAAATTATAAAAATTGGACAAATTTATAAAATCTAAATTTGTGTTACAAACTTTTGGGAAAGAAAAAAAATATATATGTTTTGGGATAAAAAAAATTTTTAACAGGATAAGATTAGTCCTGGCAGCTTGGATCTATCCCCTAGCCAGGATTGGAGGACCGGGGTCCCACAGCAACGCCCTATCCATCAAATAGGGGTGGATGGTAGTGATCTCACAGCATCGTTCTTTTCCATTAACCCCGGATGGTTTTGCTTTTTCCTGCTTCTAGTTGACAGTCGTAACTCGTCACCACCCCCAACAGTGTACTGGAACAATTGACAGTCATATTATTGTTCATCCTTTTAAAAATACATTTCGAAATATCCAGCTACCGGACTGTAGGTCAGTGTTGCTGACTCAGTTGCACTGCAGCTCACTGTTGCAAGAGTCTGTGTTCCCTGCATTTCAGTGTTGAAAGGGGGGCCTAATTTTTTGCATTGTGGCTCAGTGAAAAAGAAAAATCCCTTTTTTCCCTTTACTGGACATGCACATGGGGAACCCCATACATACAGACCCATTGATATACATCTGAATGATACATATACATGAAAGGGATGCGCATACACCCCTTTAATTGATAAGCATACACCTGAGTGTCCTTGTTTACTTAGCAGTAACTAGGTACCTGGGTGTTAGAATATCTCTATCCCGATGACACATATGATCATTATAATTATCATAATTATAATGATCATAATTAAAATTATCAAAATTAATTATAATTATTATAATTATGGGAGGTAAACAGGTAAGTGTAAGCGAGTATTTGTGCATATGATCCCGTTTACTCACCTATATGTGACAAAAGGGGGTCGAATCGCAGCTCCTGGCCCCGTCTCTTCTCTTGGATGTACCCCCACACAAAAGGGGGCACGAACCTGGCTTTGTACTCAGTGAGTTACGTCCTCCAGGGCCCAAAAAGGTAAAGTTTGCTTAGGGGATTTAAAAATGGGGTCAGATTTCTTTATCCTCACAATTTTCTCTCCCCCTCCCCCCCCTTAAACCCCCCTCTCTCTCCCCCCACCCCCCCCCCCCCTCTCTCTCTCTCTCTCTCTCTCTCTCTCTCTCACTCTCTCTCCTTAAAGATTTCTTCCAAATCAAAATAAGAAACAAAAAAAAAATATATGCCAAAATATATAGAAAAAAGTGAAACCTTTCAGCAAAAAGTTTAAAAAACGGAAATAACAGCAGGTACTGAACAAAAGACAAACATTGAACAAACACTTATTTTTTGGGCTACGTTTCTATCCCATTAGTTTGTCCCAAAACAAACTTACCGCTGAGCAAAACGTAAGCCAAAAAAACTTTTCTGTAATATAAATGTCTTTTACTGCAATAAAGGAGAAGAAACAACACCGTATAGATAAAAAAAAAGCTGGGAAGGGGGTAAAGGCAATAAATAGGAAAAGGGAAGAGAAAAGGGGCAAAATGGGCATTGGAGAAGTAGTAGTGTGTTCTCTTACTGAACACTGTGGGTAGTGTGTTTTTTTTACTGAACACTGTGGGTAGTGTGTTCTCTTACTGAACACTGTGGAGTAGTGGGTTTCTTACAGAACTGGGGGAGTAGTGTGTTCTCTTACTGAACACTGTGGGGTAGTGTTCCTTATTTAACACTGTGGAGTAGTGTGTTCTCCCCCCCGAACACTGTGGGTAAATGTGTTCTTACAAAAACACTTGGGGGTTCTCTTTTCTGAACACTTTGGGGTAGTGTGTTCTCTTTCAGAACACTGTGGAGTAGTGTGCTCTCTTCCCGAACACTGTAGTGGTGTTCTGTTACTGAACACTTGGATAGTGTGTTCTTTTCTGAACAC
Organism: Cherax destructor; assembly: GCA_009830355.1. Taxonomy (NCBI): domain Eukaryota; kingdom Metazoa; phylum Arthropoda; class Malacostraca; order Decapoda; family Parastacidae; genus Cherax; species Cherax destructor. Next base: position 10,148 of record WNWK01038407.1, on the reverse strand, counting down.
TGTGGAGTAAAATGTGTTCTGTTACTGAACACTGTGGAGTAGTGTGCTCTCTTTTCTGAACACTGTGGGGTAGTGTGTTCTGTTACTGAAACACTGTGGAGTAGTGTGTTCTCTTACAGAACACTGTGGAGTAGTGTTTCTCTTCCCGAACCTTTTGGAGTAGTGTTTCTCTTACAGAACACTCTGGAGTAGTGTGTTCTCTTACAGAAAACCTTTGGGGTATGTGTTCTTTACAGAACACTCTGGAGTAAATGGGGCTTTACAGAACACTTGGGTAGTTGGTTTTTTCAGAACACTCTGGGGGTATTGTGTTCTCACAGAACACTCTTTGGGGTAGTGGGTTCTCTTACAGAACACTCTGGAGTAGTGTGTTCTCTTACAGAACACTCCCCGGAGTAGTGGGTTCTCTTTCAGAACACTTTTTGGGGAGTGTGTTTTTTACAGAACCTTGGAGTAGTGTGCCCCTTTACAGAACATTAATTGGGGTTTTCTTTCAGAACACTCTGGAGTAGTGGGTTCTCTTACAGGGGAAAACTGGACCAGCAGGGGAATGATTCCCAAATTTAAATTTAAATTTTAATATATTGAAGGGCTGTTATCTTTTTTACTAATGTGGTGAGGAGATACTACAACAGCTCTAATAGAGAAAGAAGAGAGAGAGAGAAAAAGAAAAGAAAGGAGAAAAGGAAAAAAAGAACGATCATTCCTTTAAACTCACATTGGGCGAGGAACGAATACTTATCAAGGCTGTGGGACTGACCACCTCAAAAATCCTTGTTGTTCAAGGTTTTGGGACTGATCACATTAGCATTACTTCTTCGGCTTTTGCCGTCTCCAAAAATTTACCCCCCTATACGGGAATTGAAGAAGTTTAAAAAATATTCCCAATGCACAGTGTCCTACTTTTTCAGAAGACAGTGGGGGAGTGACGGGTTTGGGGAAACTCACTAGCTCATTAAGAAGCAAGCTCTACACAAGCTCTACGAATTTATTGAAAAGCTCTACCAGTTCATTAAGAAGCAAGTTCTACACAAGCTCTACGAATTTATTGAGAAGGAAGTCCCATAAGTTTTTAAGGGAGGGGAAACTCTACCAGTACATTAAGAATCCCAAACTGTACTAGTTTATTAAGAAACAAGCTCTTTCACAAGCTCTACGAATTTATTAAGAAGCAAGCTCTACCAGTTCATTAAGAAGCAAAACTCTACCCCCAAACTCTACGATAATTGTTGTGTCGTGTTTCAAGACCTTTCCCCTTTCCCTTTCCCTTTTTTTTTCAGTAAATTATTTATGGGGTCTTTTAGTTACCATTATCATAACCAATGTGTTTACCCTTCGTCACTTCCCATATTTCTCTCTCCTTTTCCCCTCTTGTTCACTGTTTCTCTCCCTTTCTTCTACTTCTCATCTTTGTCTTCGGGTCTTCCTCCTTATAACATTCCCCCCCCCCCACTTTATTAATTTTCCTTTATTTTCCCCCCTCCCCCTCCCCCAAATTTCAATTTCATCTTCTATCTTATTCTTTTTCATTCCCTCCCCGTTCCTTATCCCCTTTTCTCCTCCTTCCCTCAAAAATCCCGCGTCCCCCCGGCTCCCCGACCATTCTTTGGGATAAATTATGCATCCCTTTTTTTTTTTACTGCTTTCCCGCGTCAATGCAAAAAAAAAAATCGTTAAATTTTTTTTTGGGAGTTTAAATCGAAAAAGGGGGCCCCTGCCCAGGCCCCCTGGTCCCAAAAAAGGCCCTCAAAGTGGCATTCCAGAAATGGACCCTTTTTTTTTTTCGCCTCGTCTCCCTTTTATGAGGTGGGGGTCGCGGGCCTCTTGACCTTCAACGTTAATGATGAAGAATGGTGATGATTTTTCAGGGTTGTAAAAAAAAAAAAGAAAAACCCAAAACCTTTCCTTTTTCAATTGATCCATGAATTTACCCGGCCTCTGCTGTGTTTCCCTTTGCCTTGTAATATTCCTTCTTCTTATACGTCGTTATCATGTCTCTTAGTCTTTGTTGTGTTTCAAATCTCTTGATTCAGTAGTTTTTCCCTTGTTTCCCAGTCCCCATAATTCCGAAACTAGAGTCGAGGGGGGACCTTTTTACATTGTCGGGGAAAGGGGAACACAGTGAGGTGTGTGCCCCACGATGGTGCTGAGTTTTATATGTTATGTAGAGTAACCTATAACACCTTTGCTTCAGGTTCCTGAAAGTGTTATGGTAGGTTCACAGGGGAAACACAAAGGCTTTATGAAATCACTTGACAGAGCCCACTGTGTGAGGGGGAAACGTTGTCCTTTATTCGTTTGTGTGTGTGGTTTTTTTTATCATTCCCGGGATTTACGTCATTTCCCAGGTCTTAAATTCAATAACATAAATACCTCAGTCACATCCACATCAGAGGTTTTAATGAGAGACAGCTTCAACAATTCCATTGGTCAGGGGAATATCATTCCTGTAATGGTCTTCTTAGGGCTGAAAAAGACATATTCTGGGTATTTTCCTTTCTGTCCTTCCGACACTCATTCTTGTTACCGTCTATACCTCGGTTTGTTTTTATGTCATGATCATTTTACCCTTATCTCTTGTTTTTCCCCCGGGGACATGACGCCAAAGGTTTTTCCCCAGACAGCGGTCTGGGTTTTTCTCTGGTTTACTATATAAGGATTCCCTTCCAAGCCCAAAAACCTAAAAAAGGTTGAAAACGTGGGTAAAAAATGTTTAGATTATGTATTTTTGTTAAATATTACTAAGAACGGGTCAGTTATCCAGTGGTTGCATGTTGCAAAGGGGCAGACGCTGGGCAATAAGCAGTCGAAGGTATATTTTTGTATTTTTCTATCTATGTGTTTTTATTTTTACATCTAGATGTTGCTGGTTATCCCGTCTTCCACTTGGCATTTTGTTTGTTTTTGAAATAGTTGGTGATTTTTGTTGGTGATGTGTCGTTGGTGATGTGTTGTTTGATGTGTTGTTGGTGATGTGTTGTTGGTGATGTGTTGTTGGTGATGTGTTGTTGATGTGTCGTTGGTAAAGGGGCGTTGGTGAGTGTTGTTGGTGATGTGTTGTTGGTGATGTGGTTGTTTTGGTGATGTGTTTTGGGGAAGTGTTGTTGGTGAAGTGTTGTTGGTGAAGGTTGGTTTTTGGTAAAGGTGTTGTTGGTGATGTGTTGTTGGTGATGTGTTGTTGGTGATGTGTTGTTGGTGATGTGTTGTTGGTGATGTGTTGTTGGTGATGTGTTGTTGGTGATGTGTTGTTGGTGAAGTGTTGTTGGTGAAGTGTTGTTGGTGATGTGTTGTTGGTGATTTTGTTGGTGATGTGTTGTTGGTGATGTGCGGACTTCCTTAATATTCAGCTGAGCTTTTTTCCCTTTTCTCAACCATCCTCCGTGAGTGGGGGACTCCTCCCCCCCTCCTCCCCCCTCCTCCTCCTTTTTCTTCGGTCTTGCCAAAGGGGAAATACTTATAGTCTTCTTCCCCCTTTTACGTGGCTTTGGAGTAACATCTCCATTTTTACCATTCATAAATTTTTAAATTTTGGGGAACTGTCTCGCTTTTTTTGTTTCGTATCCCTATTCATTTTTTTGCTCTTCTGTTTTTTTCCCTTTTTTTATTTACTCTCTATTTTAGTATGTTTTTGTTCAGCCTTGTCTCTGTCTTTTATGTACTGCTGCTTGAGCAATGGGGCTCGCTCTTTTATTTTTTCTTTTACAAGCCTTGGGTGACGCTTTCTTTGCCGCTTGACACTATGAGTCTATTACCTCCATCATCACTTGTGTAGCTTTACCACCCAGTTCTTTTGTTGCTGCTGCTCTGTGTGTGTGTTTGGGTGTGTACTGCCTATTTGTGATTGCGGGGGTCGAGTCATAGCTCCTGGCCCCGCCTCTTCACTGGTCGCTACTAGGTCCTCTCTCTCTCCCCTGCTACAAAATTTTATCAAACCTCGTCTTAAAACTATGTATGGTTCCTGCCCCCCCACTACGTCACTTTCTAAGCTTTTCCCACTTCCTGACAATTCTATTACTAAAGAAATGCTTCCCTTCTCTTTGACTCAAACTGAGTCTTAAACCCCAATTGTGACCCATTGTTTCTTTTCCCATCTCTGGAACATCCTGTCTCTGTCCACCTTGTCAATTCCTCGGTATTTTGTATGTCGTTTATGTCTCCCCAACCCTCCCTGTCCTCCAGGGGGGGATTTCCCCTTTAAACCTTTTTTTCGTAGGGCAATCCCCTTAGCTTTGGAACTTCTTGTTGCAAACCTTTGCACTTTTTCTAATTTCTTTTTATGTGCTTGACCAGGTGTGGGTTTTCCCAAAATGGCGTTGCATACCCAGTATAGGCCTGACAAAGGTGTGTGTGTGTGTGTGTGTGTGTTGTGTGTGTTGTCTGTTTTGTCTGTCTGTCTGTCTGTCTGTCTGTCTGTCTGTCTGTCTGTTGTCTGTCTGTCTGTGTCTATGTTTTGGAAGTTTACGGGAAATTCCCTTTTGGGAGCTGATTAGCTGTGTGAGTTAAGTCCCGCCTAATTTTTTTCCGCCGCAGAACGTCAACATCAATTAAAAAAAAAAACCGAATTACATTAACATAACATTGTCCAAAGATTTTTCGTTTCCCCATTTGCACCCCAAAACAGACCTATTCAATTACGTTTTCTTTTCCCCAAAATTTTTTTTGGGGGGAAAAGATAGAAAATGGTTTTTTTTCTCATTCCAATAAAAACCCTTTTTTGGGATGATAGATGGGGCTTCAAATTTTCGTTCTGGGGGTTCCCCCCAGAGGTTTCGTTTTGTATTTGAAGAGGATGTAATATCGTGGTCTAGGAAGGAGAAAATCTTCATGGGGCGGCACTGGGGGAAGCGGGGGCCCGGAGCTGAGACTCAAGCCCTGACGCCAAAAAAGGGTACATACAACAGATTTCTAGCTAGCTGGGGGAAAAGGTAGATAGATGAAAAGATAGATAGATAAACAGATAAAAAGGAAAGATAGATAGACAGATAGATGGAAAGATATATAGACAGATAGATGGAAAGATAGGTAGAAGATGGAAAGACAGATGCAAAAATAGATAAACATATAGATAGATAAACATATAGATAGATAAATAGGCAGTAGGGGGAAAATGAATAACACAGATATTAAACTTTAACATAATAGGGGAAAATTTGGCCTAACAGGCAGTGCGTTGTTTTTGAAAAAACCCCCCTCATTTTACAGCATTCATGCGTTTCATTATCAAATTAAAAATCGGTGGGAACGGATTGGGGACTCGCACCTCATCCCGGCATTTTTTTTCCCCGTAAAATTTAATTCCCGACCCTTGTTTAAATTTTGTGAACATTGATCGGGGCGCGTCCTGAAACCGGTCGCAGTTTGGTTTTCGAGTGTGTGTGTGTGTGTGTGTTTGTGTGTGTGTGTGTGTTTTCCCTACAACCCTGGCACTGGATTCGTCAGATGGTCATTGGGGAAAAAAAGGGTATTTACAGCGAGTAGCGTCACTTCGGCTGAAGTCGCTCATTTAAAGGTGCAATCAAATTTCGTTAGTGATTTAAATTCCCCTTTTAGTACATCTAAAAAATTTTCAATCCAAAGCTAAAATTTCAACATGACTAATTGATGGATCTGAAATTAATGGAAATTATTTTTAACGTTATGCATATATCCAAAGCTATAATTGACGTTGTAAAGGTATTTTTTTTGAGTTTGTTTGTAAAGGGATATTTGTTGGGTGTAATGAAGATCTATCAACGACACGGGTTTTGCATGTCACCTGCACACCTAGTCAAGATTGTTTTTAACCCCGGAACTCTCCCGTGTGTATACACTAAGACACAAACCCAAAAAGCGAAAAACCGTTGAGGGATACACACGTCTCAGCGTATATACTTGAGACAAAATTTCTCAGCTTTATATACACTGAGGGGATACACACCTCTCGCTATAAAAAAATCTTGCCCCGCCAGGTCAATGTCAGGTGTCAAAAATTATATCTCAGTTTTAAAAAAGCTTATGAAAAACACGGTGTCCCTGATCTCTAGACGTGCAATTTCCTCTCTATGAAGTTACAAAGTGCTTAATAAAATTGGGTTTTCCCCCATCATTAGAAAAATTAAAAAGCAACTTTTTTTTTACGTAACGACACATAATAATGGGGTATTATTTTACAGGGGAATTTTTTTTTAGCCTTTTTTTCTTCTTTAAACGTCATCTTCTTCTTTGAAAGGGGGTTTCTTGGGGGTTCCTCGTCTGCCCTTTTTATTCCTTGGGGGAAACTCATAGCCCTTGACAAGAATTTAAATTTCGCACTCCATACAGTACTCTGTAAAACCCCCCCCTATATCTGTTTTATCACACACATGATCTACAAGACAAGATCTACCACATAGGATCCACCACATAAGATACGTTACATATGGGTGTACAAACTGTTCCTTTTGGTTCCCTTAATGCACCCATTAATTAAGGCTGATGTCACCCCGTTCACCACCGGTCAATATTATTTTAATACTGAACATAGGAACTAGGTCACACTTTGTATATACGCAGTGACATACACCCAGCTCACTGTATAAAACCTGGTCAACAAAAATGATATATAATTTTAGTTAACGCATATAAGGCGCAGGAATTTTTTAAGACGATTTTTTTCCAAGCAGTTGTAATGTAACGTTGTAAACAACGGGGCAAAGCGTAACCCAATCCCCTGCCCCTTGCCCCTGACCTTGATCGGGAATGATTTTAAAGATTTTCGGGGGAAAAAGTGCTTTTTTGCCAAATAACCCCAATTCATGTATTTAGACTTTTTTTTCACTAAAAAAGCAGTGATTTCCGTAGTTTTGAATAAAAGAAAACGTTACCTGAGGGTTTTCCCCTTTTGGATCAAGAGCCCTTCCCCCCGCATCAATGAACCCCCCCCCCCCAATTTGATGGGTTTGTGTTAAAAAAAGTTCAATATTTTTAATGATCAGACTGACTTTCCATTGCTCAGATCCACAAACCTAATTGCAAGTCATCTTGCGAAAAAGGGAACTTATTGCACCCTTTTTAAAAAGCCCTGCTTTTCATCAGTATTGGTCGGGGGGGCTTAGAGAACTTGTTTTTTTCTTAGTGGTTCCTTCTTTTTATCACATTTTTACCAGTCTTTTATGTTTCTCCTCCTCTTTTTTCTTTTCTTCTTCTTCCTCTTTTCCCCATTTTTTTCCCAAATCCCCCTCCTCATCTTCCTTTTCCCCTGTTGACTTCACCAGTGCCAAGGGGGCGTGAAAACATGAACTTGGGGCTTTAAGACACGAAATTAGACAAGCTCGAGGCTTGAAGAACTATTTTTAAAAAAAACTCGGAAAAAAGAAATTGGGGCAAAAAGTTGTCCCCCCAAAGGGAATAACGCAGCTGTCCAAATACTCCTAAAACTGCCGCAGCAGCAGCAGCGGGAGCAATAGCAGCAGCAGCAAGGGGGAAAAGCACGAGCGGCAGCACGAGCAGCAGCACGACGTAGGAAATTCCAATCACAGTGACTTTCAAGATGTCTCGTTGAAATGTATGAAGTGTTTTGGCCATGATTTTATCCCTTGGGGACTCGTGTTTGGAAATACTGATCTATGCGTTTTTTAAGGCAGTTTCTGATATACTTGATTTAGGTTGGGTTAGCCTAAGTTAGGTTGGGCTAGGTTGGGTTTGCATCGTCGTCTATAACCAAATTTCAACCATTTCCCAACGCGCCATAATGCAAATAAATACAATAATGCATTAAGTCAAAAAACTTTTGGGGGGCGGACGGGGAAATCAGAATCGTTTAAAAACAATGATTGCAGGGGAAATTTTTCAACGATAGAATTTTTCCCCCATAAACTGGGTTTATCAGTACTTGTACTCCCCACTCAGAGTGCTACTCAGGTTTTTGTCCCCCCCTTCCCCCCGCCGCGGATATCGGAGACCCATTGAGCGTGCTTTAAAAAACCCTTTTTTCATTCCAGCGTCCCAGTCATACCTTTGACGTGCATAGCCAAAGTGACAGGCTGACATTACGGGGGAAGGTTTGTTAAAAAGAAGAACCAAGCAAAGCACTAGGGGCACGAGAGATAGAGTTAGAGAGAGAGAGCAAAAAAAAGAGCCGGCAAAAAAAAAGGGTGCTACAATCACAAAGCAGGGTCGATGCAAAGGTTTTTGGTTAATTTGCTGAGTGAGTAGGATTGTAAAAGGGGCCACCACTGCTCCGTATCATCCCCCGCCAGCCAAGAATGCGTTAATCCCAATGTAGACGTTAAAAAAAAATGTCGATGTACATATGTTTAGATGAGTCGTAATAGCCGACTATATCCCAAAGAAAATCCTTCGGAGACTTCTACTAGGGGGAAAATTTTCACAGCCAGTGCTGCCGTGTCTGTCACCCAACTGTCCTTTCCCACAGCCGTAGTGGCCTTATAGCAGATCTGTTCTCATACCTCTGTTGTAAAGCAGTTAGGTCACGGATGGTGGCCCCTGACACATGAAAAGCAGTGCTCCCTTAAAAAACTCCCCCTTTTAGAAGCCACGTAGTCTAGTGGGGGGGCTGGATCTGCTCCCATTCAGAACCACGGTTTGAACCCCGTCCATTCTTTTTTATTCTTTTTGGTTTATATATATAAAACAAAGAGGATATATATTTGGTATATACCTTTTTTTCTCAAGCAAAAGCAACATTTCCTAAAATAAAATTGTGAATTGAGAGAGAGAGAGAGAGAGAGAGAGAGGGGGGGGGGGGGGGGGCCTAATCGAACAAATAGGGGGGTTTCCCGGGGCATGTAAAAGGCCCCTTATCTCTGCATGCTTTTTCCTGAGGCAGAATGCAGGGTTCCCGGTGCTCTATGTTTCCCAATGTATATATTTCCCCGGGATGGTTGTATCCCCAGTGTATGGACCCGGGTGTGTGTACCTCATCCGGGATAACCCAGAGATGATCTCAAGGTGTGTATTGGATTAAGGTATGATATTGGATGAACCAAAGCGGTATCCTTCAGTGCGTATGAAAAATTTGGGGATGTATTACGCAGCGTATATACGCTGACTTTTCGCCCAGTCTTCAGGATCAACGTTCAATTGATAACTAGAATGGGGGTAACTTGGTATTCAGCCCCGAGTGATCGCTGACGTTACTGAAGCCTTCCCAGGTCGGTGCCTTGATGCCAGAAAAAAGGCTCTTCGTCTGAAATCCAGTTGCTTTATTTGTAAGTTCTTTCGTGTTCTTTTGTTTGGGCCGCACCATCTCCCCCTCCCAAAGGGCCGTCTCTTTCACTTCCATTTAATAGTATTCTCGGGAACTCTTTTCCTAATAATTTCAACGAAATTTGTTAAAAAAAAAAAAAAATTAAATGTCCTATCTAATTACGTTCCAAAAAAAAACAAACATTTTCCTAGTTATTCTTTTTTTTGATTGTTGTTCATTTTACTTATTAATTAAATGTTATTGTATTATAACATTGTGGGGACTTAAGAGGGGGCCGCTGGTCTGTGTACCCAAGAGGACGTTAATTCATTTCCCGGAATTCTTGAGACGAAGTTGTTGTGGGGAAAACCAAAAACCAGACCCAATTTAAATTTTAGACTTAATCTTTGTTCTCCCGCGTCCCTGTTATCATGACTGGCTGTCAGTTGGGACAGTGAGGGAGGGGGGTTGGGAAACCCCTTAGTGAATAAAACTAACAGGCCCGTGCGTTAACCTCTCGGGCCTGGGTCGAGTCAAGTTTGCCTCCACGTTTTCTCTGAGAACATTAAAAACACGTTAATTACAAACAAGATGCAGGTGAGTACATCGGTATTGTAATAGCTGAATGTTTCGTCTGGGTGGGACTTCCCCAGTCGGGTTCCCGAGGTCTATAATATACTGGCAAATGAGATACCCGAGTGTTTTACTTTTAAAATTTACCTACTCGCCTTTTTTACATACCATTAATACCAATTACTTTTCCGGGGAAAATGGTCCCAAGTAGTTTCTTCATGCCTGACCAAATTAAGACCAAGACCTTTCTCTTGTCCGACTCTCTATGAGAAGCAAAAATAATTTCCCCCAAGTCCCTTTCGCCGGTTTTGCCCCCCAAAAGGGATTCCCCCTTCCTTTCCCCACCGCTGGGCAATCACCTTTGGGCTGGGGGATTGGCCGTCGGAAAGGCAAAAAATTTTTTTTTCCC
>WNWK01038406.1:0-17958 GCA_009830355.1 Cherax destructor | reverse complement strand
TTACGAAGGCGCGATGGTTTGATGAATTCTGTTGAAGAAGCAAAATAACATTTCCGGTGCCTTTCTCGTGTTAAACAAGAAAATTGTTTTATCTTCAACTGTTTAAACAAGTTAATTATCTCAGCTAGAGCCCTACGGGTTTATTTGCACCCCCGTGAAGCCCTAAACCCGCAGTTGGCGCTCATGCAGCGCCTGGGGAATGAGAGGCAATCAGGAAGGAACCACAAAAAGCTCTCCTCAGTACATGTGAATCACGTTTAACCGACTCCGGGTCTCACGGTTCGAACCCCGAGGTGTTTGTTGGGTCGAGGCAGCGTCACCGTTCCCCGGGGGATGATTACCACCTGCGATGCCAGGTGGCATCAGCCTCCCACCCCCGGGGGAAATTATGTGCTGAAGAGGTAAGTATGTACCTTACTGCCTGCTGCTGCTGCTGCTGGCTACCTCTGTCACACAACATGAACACTACTACGTACCTACGCACACACACAAACATTTATATTAAATGAATGACCTGCTTCACAGAAGCGTCTTTTTGAGGGAAGAGGCAGTAGGGAGGTGGGAAGAACATGGTAGGGGAGAGAGAGAGAGAGATGGATAACCAGCCTTGCTATGGAAGCTGGGAAGGACAGGGGGAGGTTCTACTCGACGGCTCATCACAACACATGTCAGTGGAGAAGTATCGTCCTCAGAATACTTCATGCGATGATCACAGAGACCGAACTATTACTAAAATGAGAGACCCCAGATGCTGGTGTTCAACCTCCCCCATAGGCACAGCAGGCGAATACACACATACAGCAGCTGCAGCAGCAGCAGCAGCAACAGCGTAGCAGCACACGTGGAAACTAGAATATACCGAAAAGTTTACAGCCTGACTAGTCCCAGAGATGAGATGAATGCTCTGTGAAGAGCAACTGAAAGATGCCTCTGTGAAATGTACCTGTGCTCGGTTTTAAGTTTTTTTTCTCTCCATGCCCTCGTTGTCCGGCCTGAGACCGGGCTATTATGTTGATTGTTCGTTCAAGCAAGCTGTTGCGGCTGGCGCCTCACTGATGCACATACCATCACAGCCACAAATAAGGACTGAGGACCCATCACCACTATAAACAAAGATTCAGAACCCATCACCACTACAAAAATTCAGAACCTATCGCCACTACATAGTTTCAGAATCCATCAACACTATAAACAAGCACTGAGGACCCATCACCCACGCCTCACTTATCACCCATCACCCAACACCCATCCTCAACACCCATCACCCAACATCCATCCTCAACACCCATCACTCAACACTCAACACCCATCACTCAACACCCATCCTCAACACCCAACACTCAACACCTATCCTCAACACCCATCACTCAACACCCATCACCCAACATCCATCACTCAACACCCATCACTCAACACTCAACACCCATCACTCACACCCATCACCCAACACCCATCCTCAACACCTATCACTCAACACCCATCAATCAACACCCATCACTCAACACCCATCACCCAACACCCATCACTCAACACCCATCACCTCAATCGACTTATTCCGCCCAAACATTCTTTCCTCACCATGTGATGGGCAGTTTGCGTGTCCCCTCCCTGGCTCCCTCATCCCCTTACTCTCCCCTCACCTCGAAAAAAATATATACACCGCATTTTTTTAGTGTGCCCTACTAATATACCTCAGTGAAGAATATAGCCCACAGAAAATGGGGAATGGGGAAAATTATGGGATTAATGGTAGGCTTATGGTGGTGTGGTCTGTAATTGGTCTTGGTGTGGTCTGTAATTGGTCTAATTGAGGGAAAGGAGAGGAGGGAGAGAAAGGTAAAGCGAAGAGGGCAGAAGGGGAATTGGAAGATGGGGAAGGAAGAAACAAAGAGGGTAGGGAAGCGAGGAAGGGAAAGGTTAAGAATGAGAGAAACATTAACGAGATGTACACCTGTACATCTCGTTAATGTAAATATCTAATTAGCCAATCAAGTGGCAAAACCTTAGAGCCTAAAACATACAGACGTGGTCAAGAGGTTCATGTGTTGTGCAGACTGAACATCAAGATGGGGATGTAATCTAAGTGACTTCAACCATAGAATGAATATTGGTCATTCGATCAGCAGGGTTGTGGTTCGTATGTTGGATTGCGTGCAGCCAGCATTAACAGCTTGCTTGATCAGGCCCTGATACGCCAGGAGGTTTGGTCAAGAACCAGGGCCGCAAGGGCGTTGATCGCCCCGGAACAACCTCCAGGTAGGTAGCTAGATCTCCTGGGATTTTCACGCACATCAGTCTCTAAAATTTACAGAGAATGGTGTGAAAAACAAAACATCCAGTGAGCTGCACTTCTGTGAGCGAAAACGCCTTAATAATGAAAAAGGTCAGAGGAGAATGGCCAGACTGGTTCAAGCTGACAGGAAGGCGAGACTAACTTAAAAGCAATGCATTATAACAGTAGCATTCACACGAGCATCTCTGAATGCACAACACGTTGAACCTTCAAGTGGATGGGTTACATTAACAGATCACACTGGATTCCACCACTCCTATCTGCTAAGAACAGGAAACTGAAGCTACAGTGGGCACAGGCTCACCAAAACTGTATAGTTAAATATTGGAAAAACGTCGCCTGGTCTGACGAATCGTGATTTCTTCTTTGACATGTAGATTTGAGGGTCAGAATTTGGCATAAACCTTTGGGATGTGGTGGAACGGAAGAGTCGCAGCATCAATATGATGATGCGTGATGTTATTATGTAAATATGGACCAGAATCACTAAGCAATTTTGTGTGTGTGTGTGTGTGTAGAGTGTTTATTGTTGTGAAACAATTTATACACTTACCTAAGTGAGCCACAGTGTCCTATTGCTCATTACTTTCTTTTATAAGTGATCCACTTTGTACACTTACTCCTCAGCCTCCTTTATAAGTGATCCACTTTGTACACTTACTCATCAACCTCCTTTATAAGTGATCCACTTTGTACACTTACTCATCAACCTCCTTTATAAGTGATCCACTTTGTACACTTACTCATCAACCTCCTTTATAAGTGATCCACTTTGTACACTTACTCATCAACCTCCTTTATAAGTGATCCACTTTGTACACTTACTCATCAACCTCCTTTATAAGTGATCCACTTTGTACACTTACTCATCAACCTCCTTTATAAGTGATCCACTTTGTACACTTACTCATCAACTTGCTTCCTCCGCCTCTCCTCCCTCCAGCAATGTAATTTTCAACATTTTACACACTCATTGCAACCTCACCTTTGACCTCCTGCCGAGAGTGCCCTCTCCCCCTCCCACGTACACGACAACACACAGGTGAGTACATACGGGTGAGTACATACGGGTGAGTACATACGGGTGAGTACATTCGGATGAGTACATACGGGTGAGTACATTCGGATGAGTACATGCAGATAAATACACACACCTTTAGCAGCCCTAGACTAGGCTTATCAGATGCCTGGTCAACAAGACTGCAGGTCGGTGTTCGGAAAGCAGCCCCGCGGGGCGATGTTCGGAGAGCAGCCCCGCGGGGCGGTGTTCGGAGAGCAGCCCCGCGGGGCGGTGTTCGGAGAGCAGCCCCGGGCTGTGTCTGCCAGATAAAAGACTTAGATAATCTTCCTCGTGACTCTCAACTGTTTTTTTTGTTGTATCCCACGGGCGGGTTGGCTGGCTGGCTGTGAAGCTGGCTGACTGTCTCTCTGTCTGTCTTGTCTGGCTTACTGTCCGTCTAGCTGGCTAGCTGTGTGGCTGACTGTCTGTCTGGCTGGCTGTTCGTCTGACTGACTGGCTGGCTGTGTGGCTGACTGTCTCTCCGTTTGTCTGTGTGGCTGGCTGTGTGGGTGGCTGGCTGGAGGTAGGCTTGTCTGGTGTGCTCCTGGTCAACCAGGCAGGTATTGCTGGAGGCTCGCTGACCCACATATCCATCACAGCCTGATTGATCCGGCACTTGGTGGAGGTACTTGTCCAGTTTCCTCTTGAAGACTTCTACACTTCTTCCGAATATCTTCTGGTAAAAAGTTTTTTTTTTTTTTCATTACACTAATTTTAACATATTAGTCTGGACCCACGGATGTTGATACAACGTTCTCTTATTGTGCCCACGGCGCCCCTGCTGTTCACTGGGTTTATTATTACACTTCTTCCCATATCTCTCATTCCAGTAAGTTGTTATAGTAGTATGTAGGTTTGAGATTAGACCCTCCGGTATGTTACACACACACACACACACACACACACACACACACACACACACACACACACACACACACACACACACACACACACACACCAAAGAAAAAATCTAAAAAAAATGGGAGTCGTTTCATGGAACAATTCCTCAGCGTAACTTATGTCACGCTGAGGAAGGTGGAGGAGGAGGAGGAGGTGCAGTATGACGGTGTAAAGGAAAAGGATTACCTGGGGAACCAACAATTACCTGGCGAAGGTGAATGAGGTCCTCCCTCCCTTCCTCCGTCTGTCCGGGCACCCGTCACCTCCTCACCCGTCCGTACCTCCGCTCGTAATTCCGTCCGTACGTTGGCACCCATAACCCTTCTCCCCTCCGTCAGCACACTGCTGATATATCCAACACAATATTTGGCAGATAAAGCCGATTCTTCGTTCTCTTCCCACGTTCTCCACGTTCTCCACAGAGCCACCAGGAAAACCTCCACAAACTTACATAGATCAGCCTATGACACAGTTCCCATAAAAGACCAATGTGTCAACTGCACAACAGACGAGAACTAAAAGACAAATTATTGCACTGAACGAGAGACTTTTCGTCAGAGAGAAAAAAACGAACAGTTCACATGAAGGGAAAAAATGTCCTGGAGGGCATTGTGACGAGTGGGGTGCCACAAGGATCTGTACTTACCCCAATCATGTTTTGATGTAAATGATTTAACAGAAGGAAGGAAAAAACTCTACGAGTATGACTGCTGATGATGCGAAAATCTTACGTAAAATAAACAATAAAAATAAATGTAAATATCTGCGTGATGACTCTGGATAGATTGAGCAAATGGAGTGATAGATGAATAATGGAATTTTAAGTAGATGAATACTGTGTAATGGAAATGGAAGATGAAAGAGAGACAGAGACAGACAGAAACACAAAGACAGAGAGATAGTGAAACAGACAGACAGAGACCCAAGAGTAATCATTAATAACAAAAATACTGGAAGCTTTCAAACATATACCTGGATCCCGGTCAATCACCAGGCCAAACATATGAATACAGAAATGAAAAAAAATAGCTGTTTACAATATATATTCTAACAACACTGGAATATGCAGCAGCAGTATGGTGTCCGCACCTAAAAAAAATACTTATGGATTTGTTAGAAAAGATTACAGAAAGAGGACCAACATGGCTGCCAGAGTTAAGAAATAAGATGCCAGAATAAAAGCATAAATATGTTAGATGGCTGATAACAGGAGAAGAGACGTGATAAACCACTTGTAAGGTCGTAAAAGAGACGTGATAAACCACTTGTAAGGTCGTAAAAGAGACGTGATAAACCACTAAATGATAAAGGTCGTAAAAGAGACGTGATAAACCACTTGTAAGGTCGTAAAAGAGACGTGATAAATCACTTGTAAGGTCTAAGACGTGATAAACCACTGAGTCGTAACAAGGGGACACGATAACCATATACAAGGTCATAAAAGGACATAAAAACAGATATAAAGACTTCTTGTTATCTCTGAAGGGATAACAAGAGGCCGCAGGTGTGACCCCAGGAGAAAAATAAGTGGAGCGGGGGGATGTATATATTAAATTATATTATGTATATATATATATATATATATATATATATATATATATATATATAAGTGCCAGCCTTCTTGCCTGTGCTCGAGAATCTTCAAGACTACGATGTTCTTCATCCAAGGCAGAGGGACTGATTACCTCATCTTTTGTATATAGTTCTACTGTCTTCCAATTATGACCTTGAATTTGTACTGATAAAGCCACTGGCTGGCGAAACGTCACAATAAAGATACCCAGATGTTGCACATGTGTCTAATATTCACATAAGAACATTTTGTTCTCAGAGAAAGTGGTTGAACAATGAGACGTTTCAGAGAGGGAAACATCGAGGTGCTACAACCACTGGACCTGTTGAAAACAATAACCAAAATGAAGAAATTAACGAGGATGCGGAGCCAAGTGATTGCGAAGATGCAATCACAACCAAGAACGCAACGAGCATTTCGACTGTCTGCTATTAAATTAGAGAAGCTTGTGAGGTGACTCGGTGTACGACCTGGTAAACAAAAACGTTACATAGACATAGATATGTATTGATACGTATACGCATGGATACGTATACGCATGGATACGTATACGCATGGATACGTATACGCATGGATACGTATACGCATGGATACGTATACGCATGGATACGTATACGCATGGATACGTATACGCATGGATACTATACGCATGGATACGTTCGATATTACGTGGATATGACATGACATACGCATGGATACGTATACGCATGGATACGTATTTTGTTGACAGAATCGTAGGTTTGTATCCGGCGGCAAGACGGGTTTATTGAGGTGAGGGAGGAGGAGGTGGTAGGGAGAGCTGGGACGGGGTGAGGCTTGAAGGAAGGGTCAAAGGTCAAGTAGAGAGGTCAGAGAGCCTGCGGGCGTGACCTGCTCGCTGCACACCCCGGGAGGTGATGATTTCATGACCTTCTCTCCCCTTCCTCCCTCACCCTCACCTCCCCGTCACCCACACATCCCCGTCAGTCACACTCCCCGTCAGTCACATCTCCCCGTCAGTCACACCTCTCCCGTCAGTCACATCTCCCCGTCATCCCACACCCTCACCCACCACCCACACGTCATCCCCACCCACCACCCACACGTCCTCCCCACCCCCAATTGAGAACTGCTATAATACTATTACTACATTCCTTCCATTCCTCTCACTCTACACACTATCTATATGTCGTGCCGAATAGGTAAAATTGGTCAATTAGCAAGAACTCATTTAAATATATATATATATATATTTATTTTATTTTTATTTTTTATTAACACATCGGCCGATTCCACCAAGGCAGGGTGGCCGAAAAGAAAAACTTTCATCATCATTCACTCCATCACTGTCTTGCCAGAAGGGTGCTTTACACTACAGTTATAAAACTGCAACATTAACACCCCTCCTTCAGAGTGCCGGCACTGTACTTCCCATCTCCAGAACTCAAGTCCGGCCTGCCGGTTTCCTGAATCCTTCATAAATGTTACTTTGCTCACCTCCAACAGCACGTCAAGTATTAAAAACCATATGCCTCCATTCACTCCTATCAAATACGCTCACACATGCTGCTGGAAGTCCAAGCCCTCGCACACAAAACTTCCTTTACCCTCCCTCCAACCTTTCCTAGGCCGACCCCTACCCCGCCTTCCCTCCACTACAGATTTATACACTCGAAGTCACTCTGTCTCGTTCCATTCTCTCTACATGTCCAAACCACCTCAACAACCCCTCCTCAGCTCTCTGGACAATCGTTTTGGTAATCCCGCACTCCTCCTAATTTCCAAACCGAATTCTCTGCATTATATTCACACCACACATTGACCTCAGACATGACATCTCCACTGCCTCCAGCCTTCTCCTCGTTGCAACATTCATCACCCATGCTTCACACCCATATAAGAGCGTTGGTATAACTATACTCTCATACATTCCCTCTTTACTTCCATGGACAAGGTTCTTTGTCTCCACAGACTCGAAGTGCTCCACTCACCCTTTTCCCTCATCAATTCTATGATTCACCTCATCCTTCATAGACCCATCCGCCGACATGTCCACTCCCAAATATCTGAATACATTCACCTCCTCCATACTTCTCCCTCCAATCTGATATCCAATCTTTCGTCACCTATTCTTTTTGTTATCCTCATCACCTTACTCTTTCCTATATTCACTTTCAATTTTCTTTTTACACACCCTACCAAATTCATCCACCAACCTCTGCAGCTTCTTTTCAGAATCTCCAAAGCACAGTGTCATCAGCAAAAAGCAACTGTGACAACTCCCACTTTGTATTTGCTTCTTTATCTTTTAGCCCAACACCTCTTGCCAAGACCCTCGCATTCACTCTCTTACAACCCCATCTATAAATATATTGAACAACCACGGTGACATCACACATCCTTGTCTAAGGCCCACTTTTACTGGGAAATAGTCCCTTCCCTCCTACACACTCTAACCTGAGCCTCACTATCCTCATAAAAACTCTTCACTGCTTTCAGTAACCTTCCTCCTATTCCATACACCTGCAACATCTGCCACATTGCCCCCTATCTACCCTATCATATGCCTTTTCCAAATCCATAAATGCCACAAAACATCTTTACCCTTATCCAAATACTGTTCACCTATATGTTTCACTGTAAACACTTGGTCTACACACCCCCTACCTTTCCTAAAGCCCCTTGTTCATCTGCTATCCTGCTTTCTGTTTTACTCTTAATTCTTTCAATAATAACTCTACCATACACTTTACCAGGTACACTCAACAGACTTATTCCCCTATAATTTTTGCACTCTCTTTTGTCCCCTTTGCCTTTATACAAAGGAACAATACACGCTCTCTGCCAATCCCTAGGTACCTTACCCTCTTCCATACATTTATTAAATAATAGCACCAACCACTCCAAAATTATATCCCCACCTGCTTTTAACATTTCTATCTTTATCCCATCAATCCCAGCTGCCTTACCCCTTTCATTCTACCCACTGCCTCACGAACTTCCCCTACACCCACAACTGGCTCTTCCACACTCCTACAAGATGTTATTCCTCCTTGCCCTACACACGAAATCACAGCTTCCCTGTCTTCATCAACATTTAACAAATCCTCAAAATATTCTCTCCATCTTCCGATACCTCTAACTCTCCATTTAATAACTCTCTCTCCTATTTTTAACTGTCAAATCCATTTGTTCTCTAGGCTTCCTCAACTTATTAATCTCATTCCAAAACTTTTTCTTATTTTCAACAAAATTTGCTGATAACATCTCACCCACTCTCTCATCTGCTCTCTTTTTACATTGCTTCACCACTCTTTTAACCTCTCTTTTTCTCTCCATATACTCTTCCCTCCTTGCATCACTTCTACTTTGTAAAACCTCTCATATGCTAACTTTTTCTCCTTACTACTCTCTTTACATCATCATTCCACCAATCGCTCCTCTTCCCTCCCGCACCCACTCGCCTGTAACCACAAACTTCTGCTGAACACTCTAACACTACATTTTTAAATCTACCCCATACATTTTCGACCCCATTGCCTACACTCTCACTAGCCCATCTATCCTCCAATAGTTGTTTATATCTTACCCTAACTGCCTCCTCTTTTAGTTTATAAACCTTCACCTCTCTTTTACTTACTGATTCTATTTTCCTTGTATCCCATCTACCTTTTACTCCCACTGTAGCTATAACTAAAAAGTGATCTGATATATCTGTAGCCCTCTATAAACATGTACATCCTGAAGTCTACTCAACAGTCTTTTATCTACCAATACATAGTCCAACAAACTACTGTCATTACGCCCTACATCATATCTTGTATACTTATTTATCCTCTTTTTCTTAAAATATGTATTACCTATAACTAAACCCTTTCTATACAAAGTTCAATCAAAGGGCTCCCATTATCATTTACACCTGGCACCCCAAACTTACCTACCACACCCTCTCTGCATGTTTCTCCCACTTTAGCATTTAGGTCCCCTACCACAATTACTCTCTCATTTGGTTCAAAAGTTCCTATACATTCGCTTAACATCTCCCAAAATCTCTCTCTCCTCTACACTCCTCTCTTCTCCAGGTCATACACGCTTATTATGACCCACTTTTCGCATCCGACCCTTATTTTAATCCACATAATCCTTGAATTTACACATTTATATTCCCTCTTTTCCTTCCATAACTGATCCTTCAACATTATTGCTACCCCTTCCTTAGCTCTAACTCTCTCAGATACTCCTGACTTAATCCATTTATTTCTCCCCACTGAAACTCGCCTACCCCTTCAGCTTTGTTTCGCTTAGGGCCAGGACATCCAACTTCTTTTCATTCATAACATCGGCAATCATCTCTTTCTTATCATCCGCACTACATCCACGCACATTCAGACAACCCAGTTTTATAAAGTTTTTCTTCTTCTCGTTTTAGTAGATTTGTACAGGAGAAGGGGTTACTAGCCCATTGCTCCGGCATCTTAGTCGCCTCATACGACACGCATGGCTTACGGAGGAAAGATTCTTTCCACTTCCCATGGACAATAGAGAAAATAAAAAGAACAAGAGCTATTAAGAAAAAGAAGAAAACCTAGATGTGTGTATGTATATATATGCATGTGTATGCCAGTGTAGTGTGACCTAAAGTGTAAGTAGAAGTAGCTAGATATACCTGTTATCCAGCGTGTTTATGAGACAGAAAAAAGACACCAGCAATCCTACCATCATGTAAAACAGTTTCAGGTTTCTGTTTCACAGTCACCTGGCAGGACGGTAGTACCTCCCTGGGTGGTTGCTGTCTACCAACTCTATATATATATATATATATATATATATATATATATATATATATATATATATATATATATATATATATATATATATATATATACATATATAATACACAATCATACATGTCTAGGTATAATCTATCTGGTGATATACATAAGAATCCTTACAGGTGTCACAAACTAGGAAGTATTAAATCATATTTGTTGACTTCCCATGATGGCTTCCTCAGATCCTGCCATGTTAGACAACACCACCACAAACCACAACTTAACCAGCTAGCGTGGACAAACCAACGCTCCTGAGAGACAACCACAAGCTCTCCCCTGCCAGAAGTATAGTAGGGTTCGATAGACGAGAGATGGTAGTGAGGAAAACACCGATGGACTGTTATGGAGATGATTTAATGGAATACTTGGGAAGCCCAGCCAGCTTAAGTCTGTGTCTGGTGAGCCTTCCCAGAGTGCCAGATCCTGGCAGGGAGCCTCGCCTATAAATGGTATTAGATTATATATGTTACACTAGTTTTGGACTGATGACAGATTATGTTGTTGTGGTTAATTATACGAGAAATTTAGATTAATGCAGATTAACCTACTTCGCTTGCCTTATTCGGCAAGAAAAGCGTTGCTATTTAATGTAAAAATCGCAAGTTTTACCTATTCGGCACGACATGGCGATTCTGTGTGATAGCATGGGAACAACCACTTCTATATAGGATAGTTACCTAGCGGGAACACATGCTAGCCATCTGTTATTGCCTGTCGTATTCCACTACACAGGATGGGGCGTTGCATACCTCAGTGTGTGGTGGAGACTTCAGCAGGAGATGACGGGTGTCTTCAAGCATCCCACTGTGGGATGAACATTGCTTTCGGTAATTACAGAACCTTGGAAGGTTTCATTTCAGCAAAGCTGGAGTTACTGTTTCCTGGGAATTACCCGTCTCTCGCATTTTTTCATTTTTTTTTTCAAACATTTTTTTTTTTTTTTTTTTTTTCACTCACAGATTGTGATATGGGAGAGAACACAGAGATGAAGAACAGATGAACGTTGAAGATTACAATGAAGCAAAGAGAAACGTTGCAGAACAAGCTTTGATTCTGACAACGTTTCGCTCTGCGTAGAACTTTTATCAAGTACTGAAGTTCTAAACAGAGGGAAACGCTGCTTAGCGTCATTGTGTCGGTCGTGTGGCTGGTGGGACACTGACATCGTTACATCAGTCACATGGATGGCAAGAAGGTCTTCCTTGGGTTGCGTGCAGCCGGCAGCAACAGCCTCGTTGATCAGGCCCTGATCCACCAGCATGTCAGGTCTAGGACACAGCCGCGGGGGCGTTGATCCTCGGAAGTACTCCTCAGGTATCTATATCTGAGATATCTATCCCCCAGGTATCTATCTCTGAGGTATCTATCTCTGAGGTATCTATCTCTGAGGTATCTATCCCCCAGGTATCTATCTCTGAGGTATCTATCCCCCAGGTATCTATCTCTGAGGTATCTATCCCCAAGGTATCTATTTCTGAGGTATCTATCCCCCAGGTATCTATCTCTGAGGTATCTATCTCTGAGGTATCTATCCCCCAGGTATCTATCTCTGAGGTATCTATCCCCCAGGTATCTATTTCTGAGGTATCTATCCCCCAGGTATCTATCTCTGAGGTATCTATCTCTCAGGTAACTGAGGATGGTTACGAAGTAAAGACTGTTGCTACCTTTACTATTACTACTACTACTACGATTACTACTACTACTACTACTACGATTACTACTACTACTACTACTACTACGATTACTACTACTACAACTACTACTACTACTACTACTACTATTACTACTACTACTAATACTACTACTATTACTACTACTACTACTACTATTACTACTACTATTACTACTACTATGCAACTACTACTACGATTACTACTACTACTATTACTACTATACAACTAGTACTACTTAAAAAAGTCCCTTTGATTTTGGTCTCTCCCCTCTCTCTCTCTACTTTACTCTCTTCTTTCTCTCTCTCTCTCTCTTCTTTTCTTCCCTCTTTCTTTCTCTCTCTCTATTCTCTTTTTCTCTCTCTCTCTATTCTACTCTACTACTACTACTACTTTACTACTACTACTACTATTATTTCTACTTACAAGTAAAGACTGTTGCTACCTTTACTATTACTACTACTACTACTACTACGATTACTACTACTACTACTACTACGATTACTACTACTACAACTAGTACTACTACTACTACTATTACTACTACTACACATTAATACTACTACTATTACTACCACTACTACTATTACTACTACTATTACTACTACTACTGCAACTACTACTACGATTACTACTACTACTACTATTACTACTACTACTACGATTACTACTACTACTACTACTACGATTACTACTACTACAACTAGTACTACTATACAACTAGTACTACTACTAATACTACTATTACTACTACTACTACTACTACTACTATTACTACTACTACTACTACTACTACTATTACTACTAATTACTTACTATTTTAATACTACTACTACGCTACTATTACTACTTCACTATTACTACTACTACTATTACTATCACTACTACTATTAATACTACACATTACTACTACTATTACTACTACTACTACTATTACTACTACTATTACTACCACTATTACTACTACCACTACTACTATTACTACACTAATATTACTACACTATTACTACTATCACTACATTACTACTACTAACTATTACTAATACTATTACTACTACCACTACTACTATTACTACTAATATTACTACTACCACTATTACTACTACTATTACTACTACTACTACTACTATTACAAATACTACTACTACTACTACTAATACTACTACTACTATTACTACTACTACTAATACTACTATTATCATTTACTACTACTACTAATATTACTACTACTACTACTACTACGACTACTATTACTACTACCAATACTACTACTACCACTACTATTACTACCACTAATTACTACTACTACTATTCAACCACTACTTCCTGACTTGTCATTTCGCATTTTCTCAGTTGGGTTTTTGCTAACGTCTAAGACAGTTCGAAAAAACGCCGTTAAGAATTTCCTCTCCAATTACGAGCTGTGGTTCCGTTGTTGCTGCTGTTGTTGTTGTTGTTGTTGTTAGTCCTCGCTCTGGAAGAACTCCATGTTAACAGAGTCAGTACCCTGCTTTGGGTACATGCAGGATCAAGGCCATGATGCGTGGTCGCTCGTGGGACTGCGCCGCAGGCGGGGCCGGGAGCTACGCCGATCTCTTGCGATCACCAGTAGGTGAGCAAGGCAACTATGGAGATTACTCTATAACCCTCACCTCTTTTACTTCACTACCATCATAACCCTTCCTCTATAACCCTCCATACCATACTTCCACTACCATCACAACTTCTCCAATAACACCATCCTAATACCCTCCCTCACATCTTCCCTCCCCCATCAATATCCTCCCACCATTGCAACCTCAAGTCCCCATCATCAATACCTCTCCCATGATCATAACTCCTCCTCCCTTCGTCAATCCTCCCACGATCATAACTCCCTCCCACTTTCATCAACTCTCCCACGATCATAACCCTCTCACCATCACTGGCCTCCTCACCTGATCATAACCTCCTCTCCTAATCATAACACCCCTCCCTCCCCGCCTCCTCGTCCACTCCTAGATAATGCTAGTCAGTGTAGATGGTGAAGACTGGCACGCCGCCCTCTCCCCCCTCCCCTCATTGGCACTACGCACCCTCCCTCCCCAACCAACCCACACATCTGCTCATGAACCTGCGTTGTTATATATAGGCATATAATGTTTTATAATGAATTATGAAAATACAACTTGTCGGTGCTGATGACGTGTGTGTGTGTGTGTGTGTGTGTACCACCTAGTTCAGGTTGCAGGGCCGATCTACAGCCCTGGCCCCCGCCTCTCACTGGCCGCTACTGGGCCACTCTCCTCAGCCATGAGCTTTGTCATACTCTGCTTAAAGTTCATGTATAGAGCCTGCCCACTACATCGCTTTTCCTAAATCATTCCACTTTGACTAATTCTGTGACTGAAGAAATACTTCCTAACATCCCTGTGATTCATCTGAGTCTTCAACTTCCAACTGTGTCCCTTGTTGCTGTGGCGTCCCATCTTCTGGAACATTCTGTCTCTGTCCACCTTGTCACCCCTTCCTCAGTATCTTATATGTCGTTATCATGTCCCTCCTATCTCCTGTCCTCCAGTGTCATGATCCAGTGAAATTTTTATGATTTTTTTTTGAGGAGGCTTACCTATAGGTATATTTTATCTAAAATAGTTTTTCAGAAAACTTGAAAATGCCTTTGAATCGTCAAAAATATAATGAAATAACGTTTTTAGCATTTTTTAATATTTATAAATTATTTACATATTTTTAAAAATTCCTTTAAAAATCTATGAAAATCATTATTATTATAATATTTCCAGTTATTTAAAAAAAATACATGAAACCAAAACTTCTGTAAAATGTGTTAAATGGTATTTTATTGCATATTTCGACGTTTTAGAGCGGTTTGAGTGCTTTTCCTGATAAAACTCACTTTTTAGCTAAAATATTTTGATTATCAAATTTTTAAATAGAATTTCTACTGAAATTGAAATTTATGGGAAAAGTAAGGAATTTTATGTTTTTTTGAGAAGGTTTACCATAGGTATATTTTATCTAAAAAAAACAGTTTTTCTTAAAATTGAAATGTCTTGAATCAAAAATGCACAATAACGTTTTATAGCATTTTATTATTTATAAATTATTTACATATTTTTTAAAAATCCTATTAAAAAAATCTATAAAAATCAATATTATTATACAATATTTCATTATTTTTCAAAAATACATGAAACATTAAAAAGTTTTGAAAAATGTGCTAAAGTGGAATTTTATTGCATATTTCGACGTTTTAGAGCGGTTTGAGTGCTTTTCTGACAAAACTCAATTTTTAGCTAATATACTTAGATTATCAAACTTTTAAATAGAATTTCTACTGCAAATTGAAATTTGCGGGAAAAGTAAGGAAATTTATGATTTTTTTTGTGAGGCTTACTCATAGGTATATTTTATCTAAAAAAAGTTTTTCAAAATCTAAAAATGCCTTGAATCGTAAAAAATTAAAAAATAAGTTTTTAGCATTTTTAATATTTATAAATTATTTACATTTTTTTTAAAAATTTTTCCTTTAAAATTTTATAAAATCAATATTATTATACAATATCATTATTTAAAAAATACATAAACTTAAAAAGTTGTGAAAAATGGATTTTATTGCATATTTCGACGTTTTAGAGCGGTTTTGAGTGCTTTTTAAAAAAAACTAAATTTTTTTAATATTTAAATTTTTAAATTTTAAAAGAATTTTACTGAATTGAAATTTAGGAAAAAAATAAGGAAATTTTTGTTTTTTTTTGGGGTTTTTTCCCAAGGGTATTTTTTTATCAAAAAAAAGTTTTTAAAAACCCTTTGAAAATTTTTGAATCGTCAAAAATAATGAATTAACTTTTTTTAATTTTTTTATATTTAAAATTTTTACATTTTTTAAAAAAAATTCCTTTTTTAAAAATCATAAAAATCAATATTATTAAAAATTTTCATATTTTTTTAAAAAAATAATGAAACTTAAAAAATTGTAAAATTTTTAAAATTTTTTATTGTATTTCGACGTTTTAGAGCGGTTTGAGTGTTTTCTAAAAAAACTAATTTTTACAAAATTTTTTGTTTATAAAACTTTTAAAAAATTTAAAATTAAAATTTTTGGGGAAAAAAGAAAGGGAAATTTTATTTTTTTTTTTGAGAAGGCTTACTCATAGGTATATTTTATCTAAAAAAAACAGTTTTTCATAAAATCTTTGAAAATGCCTTGAATCGTCAAAAAATGCAATGAAATAACGTTTTATAGCATTTTTTATTATTTATAAATTATTTACATATTTTTAAAAAATCCTATTAAAAATCTATAAAAAATCAATATTATTATACAATATTTCATATTATTTTTCAAAAAATACATGAAACATTAAAAAGTTTTGAAAAATGTGCTAAAGTGGAATATTATTGCATATTTCGACGTTTTAGAGCGGTTTGAGTGCTTTTCTGACAAAACTCAATTTTTAGCTAATATACTTAGATTATCAAACTTTTAAATAGAATTTCTACTGCAATTGAAATTTATGGGAAAAGTAAGCGAAATTTTATGATTTTTTTTGTGGAGGCATACTCATAGGTATATTTTATCTAAAAAAATAGTTTATCAGAAAATCCTTGAAAATGCCTTGAATCGTCAAAAAATAATGAAATAACGTTTTTAGCATTTTAATATTTATAAATTATTTACATTTTTTTTAAAAATCCTTTAAAAATCTATAAAAATCAATATTAATTATACAATATTTCAAAATTTTTTTTAAAAAATACATGAAACTTAAAAAATCTCAGTAAAATGTGTTAAAATGGTATTTATTGCATATTTCGACGTTTTAGAGCGGTTTGAGTGTTTTTCTAAACAAAACTCATTTTTAGCAAAATACTTTGATTATCAAACTTTTAAATAGAATTTCACTGAAATTGAAATTATGGAAAAGTAAGGAAATTTTATGTTTTTTTTGAAAAGGCTTACTCATAGGTATATTTTTATCTAAAAATAGTTTTTCAAAAAATTTTGAAAATGCCTTGAATCGTCAAAAATATAATGAAATAACGTTTTTTAGCATTTTTAATATATATAAATTATTTACATATTTTTAAAAAATTCCTTTAAAAATCTATGAAAATCAATATTATTATACAATATTTCATATTATTTTTAAAAAATACATGAAACTTAAAAATTAAAAATGTGCAAAAATGGTTTTTTATTGCATATTTCGACTTTTAGAGCGGTTTGAGTGCTTTTCTGACAAAACTCATTTTTAGCTAAAAAAATTAGATTTCAAATTTTAAATAGAATTTCTACTGCAAATAAAATTTTATGGGAAAAGTAAGCGAAATTTTATGTTTTTTTGAGGAGGCTTACTCATAGGTATATTTTATCTAAAAATAGTTTTTCAAAAATCTTGAAAATGCCTTGAATCGTCAAAAATGCAATGAAATAACGTTTTATAGCATTTTTAATATTTATAAATTATTTACATATTTTTAAAATCCCTTTAAAAATCATAAAAATCAATATTAAAAAAAAAAAAAAAAAAAAAAAAAAAAAAAAAAAAAAATTTTAAAAAAATTTTTACTGAAATTTTTACCATTAAATTGTTAAAAATTTTTTCTTCCTTTTAAACTTTTACCCTTTTTAAACCTTACTTTTT
>WNWK01038405.1:0-17958 GCA_009830355.1 Cherax destructor | reverse complement strand
ACACTAAAATGTAAGTGACACCGGTTTAGTTTAGTGCCTCTTTTCTGTCCCCTTTTTTAAAGATGGGGACTACGTTGGCCTTTTTCCATATCTCAGGTAGCTGCCCAGTTTCAAGGGATGTTGAAAATTTTGGTAAGTGGCACACTCAGAACCTCAGCTCCTTCCCGAAGGACCCATGGTGAGATATTGTCCGGACCCATTGCCTTTGAGGTATCAAGGTCACTGAGTAACTGCTTCACCTCCCCTCATATGTGTGTATACACTCCAGCACTCGATACATCCCTTGTTGGTGATGCACCCCGTCCTGTCTACCCAACTGCCTCCCTTCCTCCACTGTGAATACTTCCCCTAAACCTCGAGTTGAGCTCCTCACATACCTCTTGATCATTACTTGTGAGTTCCCCATCTTCCCTCCTCAGCCTTATCACCTGATCCTTTACTGTTGTCTTCCTTCTGATGTGGCTGTACATCAGTTTCGGGTCAGACTTGACTTTCGATGCTATGTCGTTTTCGTACTGTTTCTGGGCCTCCTCCGTACCTGTGCATACTGTTTCTAGCTCTTCGACTAATCTCCTTGTTTGCTTGGGTTCTTTGCCTTCTGTACCTTTTCCATTCTCTGGCACTCTGAGTCTTTGCCTCCCTACATCTTTGGGTAAACCAGGGGCTCTTTCTTGTCTTCCCATTTATTCTTTTTCCTTTGGGTATAAACCGTTCCTCTGCCTCCTTGCACTTTGTCGCTACGTATTCCATCATTTCATTTACTGACTGTCCTTCCATTTCCCTTTCCCACAGGAAGTGGAATAGTCTAGCAAGTTAGGCAGGAACCATACATAGTTTTAAGACGCAGTATGATGAAGCTCATGGAACAGGGAGAGAGGATCTAGTTGCGACCAGTGAAGAGGCGGGGCCAGGAGCTGTGAATCGACCTCTGCAACCACAAATAGGCGATGTGTATGTGTGTGTGTATGTGTGTATGTGTGTGTGTGTGTGTGTATGTGTGTGTGTATGTGTGTGTGTGTGTGTGTGTGTTTTATGTGTGTGTATGTGTGTGTGTATGTGTATGTGTGTATGTGTGTGTATGTGTGTGTGTGTGTGTGTGTGTGTGTATGTGTGTGTATGTGTGTGTGTGTGTGTGTGTGTGTGTGTGTATGTGTGTGTGTGTGTATGTGTGTGTGTGTATGTGTGTGTGTGTATGTGTGTGTGTGTGTGTGTGTGTATGTGTGTGTGTGTATGTGTGTGTGTGTATGTGTGTGTGTGTATGTGTGTGTGTATGTGTGTGTGTGTATGTGTGTGTGTGTGTGTGTGTATGTGTGTGTGTGTATGTGTGTGTGTGTGTATGTGTGTGTGTGTGTATGTGTTTGTGTGTGTGTGTGTGTGTATGTGTGTGTGTGTATGTGTGTGTGTATGTGTGTGTGTGTATGTGTGTGTGTATGTGTGTGTGTGTGTGTGTGTGTGTGTGTATGTGTGTGTGTGTGTGTGTGTGTATGTGTGTGTATGTGTGTGTGTGTGTGTGTGTGTGTGTGTGTGTGTGTGTGTGTATGTGTGTGTATGTGTGTGTGTGTGTGTGTGTGTGTGTGTGTGTGTATGTGTGTGTGTGTAAGGGAACTTGTATATTTCATGAAGTCTGAATGGAAAATGTTTTTTTACGTTGTGTAAACTTGATTTCTTCAGCAGTTGTTTAAGGTCATCCGCTGATCACACGTCGACATTAACCTTCAATTATCAGTTAATTTGCTTCACTGTTGTCCAAGCGAATGTTTGATCCTGTATAACCATTTATTACCATTTGAATAATTCTTCACTTAATTGGTTTTGAGAGTTTTAGGGACATGAAATCTCTTTGTTCGTCTCTATTTTCCAATATTGTTTATACTATAAGGTAAAGGTTAGAAGCGGGTTGTTTCAACTTAGGTTACCAGCGTATGTGAGAGATAATCACTGGCACAACTTAGTGGGCCTGGTCACAGACCGGGCCGCGGGGGCGTTGACCCCTGGAATTCTCTCCAGGTCTCCAGGTAGTGGCCATTCGCGCCAAGATTAGGGGCGGCCTTTTAACACATCACATAAAAATGTGGTATTTTTTTTTATCCTAGACTACTACTATTTTTCATAATGGGGAATATTATAGATATATAAGAATCTTAATGTAATAATAATAACAGCAAATACGTGCTACATCTGGCAGACAAGATAACAATGTCGTACCACAGCGAGTCAACAATGGAAGATTATTGGTCAGTGTTCCTAAAACTCTGATACTATTTGTCACTTGTTAGTAAATTTATGTGTCTCGGGGTTCTGTGGATACTTTCTGTGAATACTTTCTGTGGATACTTTCTGTGGATACTTTCTGTGGATACTTTCTGTGGATACTTTCTGTGAATACTTTCTGTGGATACTTTCTGTGGATACTTTCTGTGGATACTTTCTGTGGATACTTTCTGTGGATACTTTCTGTGGATACTTTCTGTGGATACTTTCTGTGGATACTTTCTGTGGATACTTTCTGTGGATACTTTCTGTGGATACTTTCTGTGGATACTTTCTGTGGATACTTTCTGTGGATACTTTCTGTGGATACTTTCTGTGGATACTTTCTGTGGATACTTTCTGTGGATACTTTCTGTGGATACTTTCTGTGGATACTTTCTGTGGATACTTTCTGTGGATACTTTCTGTGGATACTTTCTGTGGATACTTTCTGTGGATACTTTCTGTGGATACTTTCTGTGGATACTTTCTGTGGATACTTTCTGTGGATACTTTCTGTGGATACTTACTGATGCCAGATTCTCTCGATAGCTTTGAGCACCGTCTTTCCTGTTTATTAAAATATGTATGTAACCTGCCGCCACTATTTTGTCCAGGCTGTTTTACTACCTGACCATCCTTACACTGAACACATACCTGACCATCCTTACACTGAACACATACCTGACCATCCTTACACTGAACACATACCTGACCATCCTTACACTGAACACATACCTGACCATCCTTACACTGAACACATACCTGACCATCCTTACACTGAACACATACCTGACCATCCTTACACTGAACACATACCTGACCATCCTTACACTGAACACATACCTGACCATCCTTACACTGAACACATACCTGACCATCCTTACACTGAACACATACCTGACCATCCTTACACTGAACACATACCTGACCATCCTTACACTGAACACATACCTGACCATCCTTACACTGAACACATACCTGACCATCCTTACACTGAACACATACCTGACCATCCTTACACTGAACACATACCTGACCATCCTTACACTGAACACATACCTGACCATCCTTACACTGAACACATACCTGACCATCCTTACACTGAACACATACCTGACCATCCTTACACTGAACACATACCTGACCATCCTTACACTGAACACATACCTGACCATCCTTACACTGAACACATACCTGACCATCCTTACACTGAACACATACCTGACCATCCTTACACTGAACACATACCTGACCATCCTTACACTGAACACATACCTGACCATCCTTACACTGAACACATACCTGACCATCCTTACACTGAACACATACCTGACCATCCTTACACTGAACACATACCTGACCATCCTTACACTGAACACATACCTGACCATCCTTACACTGAACACATACCTGACCATCCTTACACTGAACACATACCTGACCATCCTTACACTGAACACATACCTGACCATCCTTACACTGAACACATACCTCGCCCACTGCGTGGGCGAGGCGTTGTCGATGAAGGATCACATTGTGCTGCTTATGTGTTTATTTTTCCATTGTGTCGGTATTTTATACCATTTATTTCCATTACAGAATGGACATGAGTGAGAGGGGTTGGATTTGAGTGGGACTCGCGCATGAGTGGGTAGAATTGTCAAAGCTTATTTCTTGGGTAGCATTGAAAATTGGGTTGAGCAAATATTCTGTTAGTGGGACGGATTGTGAAGGACCTGCCTAGTATGGGCCAACAGGCCTGCTGCAGTGTTCCTCCTTTCTTATGTTTTTTTTTTTCTTATGACCATCCTTACACTGAACACGTACTTACCTGACCATCCTTACACTGAACACATACTTACCTCATATCCCTTTGACTCATCTCAGTCTTTATCTTATTTCCGGCTGCTTCTCCGAGTACCTGTGTGTGTGTGTGTGTACTCACCTATTTGTATTCGCCTATTTGTGGTTGCAGAGGTCGATTCACAGCTCCTGGCCCCGCCTCTTCACTGGTCGCAACTAGATCCTCTCTCCCTGTTCCATGAGCTTCATCATACTGCGTCTTAAAACTATGTATGGTTCCTGCCTCACTTGCTAGACTATTCCACTTCCTGACAACTCTATGACTAAATAAATACTTCTTAACATTTCTTTGACTCATCTGAGTCTTCAGTTTCCAATTGTGACCCCGTGTTACTGTGTACCATCTCTGGAACATCCTGTGTCTGTCCACCTTGTCAATTCCTCGCAGTATTTTGTATGGTGTTATCATGGCTCCCCTGACCCTCTTGTCCTCCAGTGTCGTCAAGCCGATTTCCCTTAACCTTTCTTCGAAAGACATTCCCCTTAGCTATGGAACTAGTCTTGTTGCAAATCTTTGCACTTTCTCTAATTTCTTGACGTGCTTGAGTAGGTGTGGGTTCCAAACTGGTGCTGCATACTCCAGTATGGGTCTGACGTACACGGTGTACAGTGTCTTGAACGATTTCTTACTGAGGTATCAAAATGCTATTCTCAGGTTTCCCAGGCGTCCATATGCTGCAGCAGTTATCTGGTTGATGTGAGCCTCAGGAGATGTGCTTGGTATTATACTCACCCTAAGATCCTTTTCCTTGAGTGAGGTTTGCAGTCTTTGGCCACCTAGCCCATACTCTGTCAACGGTCTTCTTTGCCCTTCACCGATCTTCATGACTTTACATTTGGCGGGGTTAAATTCGAGGAGCCAGTTATTGGAGCAGGCCTGCGGCCTCTCCAGGTCTCTTTGTAGTCCTGCCTGATGGAAAAATAAACACATAAGCAGTATAATGTGATCCTTTATTGACAACGTTTCGCCCACGCAGTGGGCTTTATCGAGTCACAGACAGATCTACCTGGAAAATGAGCAACATGGAGATATATATAGGGTACAGTCAGGTGGAGAATGCTGGGTCAGGTGGAGAAAGCTGCATGTGAGTCTTAAAAGTAGTGTGATAGTTGAAAACATAGTGTGACTTAAAGGACCTGCAGTGTACCATTCTTGAGTTCTAGGTGGGATAGCGTTGAAGAAGTTTCTTGGCAATAGGTTCAGCTATGTTGTAGAAGCCGTTGTTCTGGTTGAAGTTGTTGGATATACAGATGAGTGATGATTCTAGGATTCTTCGGTATTGCGTGTTGTCTTCTGGCGATGAGTCTTGCGTTTCTGTAGTTGATTAAATGGTTGTGTAAATTTCGGTGTTGAACACAGGCATTTCTTGAGTCGTCAGATCTGCCTGCGTACTGGTGTTCTGAAATGCGTGTTTGTAGGTCTCTGGATGTTTCGCCAACGTATAATTTGCTGCAGCCATTACAAGGATTGTGTATACCCCTGCCGTGGATTGAAGCTTTTCCTGTCTGTTACTGGTAATGTCCTTAATGGTGGTGGATGTGGAGGTGGATACTCGGAATGAGGTCTTAGAAAAAATGTTGGAAACTTGTTTGGAAATGGAGTTGGTGGGAAGGACTATGTATCTCTTCTCAGCAGTGTCTTCTGGGTGTGTTGAAGATGTTTAATGCCCGTCGTCTGCAGTCTCTAATGAAGTGACGAGGATAGTGAAGTTTGGAAAAACTTGTTCAATGAGGGAGCATTCTTCTTCAAGGAACTCACTGCTGCAGATTCTGAGTGCGCGCAGGAAAAGCCTATAATTACACCACGTTTAATTTTGGTGTCGTGGTGAGAGTAGAAGTGGAGAAGATCGTGTTGATTGGTAGGTTTTCGATAGACTTTAAAACG
Source organism: Cherax destructor (assembly GCA_009830355.1). Taxonomy (NCBI): domain Eukaryota; kingdom Metazoa; phylum Arthropoda; class Malacostraca; order Decapoda; family Parastacidae; genus Cherax; species Cherax destructor. The sequence continues at coordinate 11,957 of WNWK01038405.1, read as the reverse complement.
AAGTTCATGGTCAGCTTTGCAGAGAAGAACATCACTGCTGAGAAGAGATACATAGTCCTTCCCACCAACTCCATTTCCAAACAAGTTTCCAACATTTTTTCTAAGACCTCATTCCGAGTATCCACCTCCACATCCACCACCATTAAGGACATTACCAGTAACAGACAGGAAAAGCTTCAATCCACGGCAGGGGATACACAATCCCTTGTAATGGCTGCAGCAAATTATACGTTGGCGAAACATCCAGAGACCTACAAACACGCATTTCAGAACACCAGTACGCAGGCAGATCTGACGACTCAAGAAATGCCTGTGTTCAACACCGAAATTTACACAACCATTTAATCAACTACAGAAACGCAAGACTCATCATAAGAACATAAGAACATAAGAAAGGAGGAACACTGCAGCAGGCCTGTTGGCCCATACTAGGCAGGTCCTTCACAATCCGTCCCACTAACAGAATATTTGCTCAACCCAATTTTCAATGCTACCCAAGAAATAAGCTTTGACAATTCTACCCACTCATGCGCGAGTCCCACTCAAATCCAACCCTCTCACTCATGAATTTATCCAACCTAAATTTGAAACTACCCAAGGTCCTAGCTTCAATAACCCTACTAGGCAGACTGTTCCACTCATCAACTACCCTATTTCCAAACCAATACTTTCCTATATCCTTTCTAAATCTAAACTTATCTAACTTGAATCCATTATTGCGGGTTCTCTCTTGGAGAGATATCCTCAAGACCTTATTTATATCCCCTTTGTTAATACCCATTTTCCACTTGTATACCTCGATCATGTCTCCCCTCATTCTACGTCTTACAAGTGAATGTAATTTTAGGGTCTTCAATCTTTCTTCGTAAGGAAGATTTCTAATGCTATGTATTAATTTAGTCATTCTATGCTGAATGTTTTCTAACGAATTTATGTCCATTCTGTAATATGGAGACCAGAACTGAGCTGCGTAATCTAGGTGAGGCCTTACTAATGATGTATAAAGCTGTAATATAACCTCTGGACTTCTGTTGCTAACACTTCTTGATATAAATCCCAGTAATCTATTTGCCTTATTACGTACTTTGTAAAATCCTCTCATATGCTAACTTTTTCTCTCTTACTACTCTCTTTACGTCATCATTCCACCAATAGCTCTTTTTCCCTCCCGCTCTTCTTTCCTCTACATGTAGAGATTCATATTACAGACCCCTAACAAGCTGTGTATGTCTTAACAAGCTGTGTATGTCTTAACAAGCTGTTTATGTCTTAATTTGCCATTTTATTGAAGAAAATGGAATGTTTCTGTTTATGTGACACCTTGTAAATAACATTCCTGATTTGCTTAAAATCTTCAGTGTTAATATGTAACTGCATTAGATACTTACGTCACACTTTGCACTCTTTCTCTCTCGTGAATTGAAGTAGAAAGAGCTGGGGTTATGCAATACAGGGATACCACGCTCGGATCGCACAGTGAATGAAATTTATCTAGTTTTTGTTTGAAAGTATTGCTGGATGTGGACTGTAAACAAGGGACACTGACAGAAAGAGATCAGAGCAAAAATTATATTAGCATGACTCACGAAATCGTAAGGATATGATTGCAAACAAACCATATGTCGGGCGGGGATTGAACTCGTGGCGAGTGAGTCGTAAAACTACAGGTAAGCCACGAGTTTAATCCCCACCCGTGGAATGCTTTTTTTTTAAACATTTCAAAATAATAGTTAAGAATGGTGGGACAGTGAACAGAGCGGGAAGAGGAGTGAATAAGAAAGTTGATCTGTCAGTGACGATGCTTCAACACGAAATGAGAATAAAAAACAATGACTGTTTTTCCGAAAACAGAATTAGAGGTTCAGAGGAACAACAAGTGTCTTCAAAAGCAAAACCTCATGAAATAGGAGGAGATGCATTCTCATCTATATGTGGCTGGCAGTTTAATCTCTGGCAAGAATCTATGCTCCAGGTGTGATTGGAATCAGTTAGTAACACGCAATACCGAAGAATCCTAGAATCATCACTCATCTGTATATCCAACAACTTCAACCAGAACAACGGCTTCTACAACATAGCTGAACCTATTGCCAAGAAACTTCTTCAACGCTATCCCACCTAGAACTCAAGAATGGTACACTGCAGGTCCTTTAAGTCACACTATGTTTTCACACTACTTTTAAGACTCACATGCAGCTTTCTCCACCTGACCCAGCATTCTCCACCTGACTGTACCCTATATATATCTCCATGTTGCTCATTTTCCAGGTAGATCTGTCTGTGACTCGATAAAGCCCACTGCGTGGGCGAAACGTTGTCAATAAAGGATCACATTATACTGCTTATGTGTTTATTTTTCCATTGTGTCGGTATTTTATACCATTTATTTCCAGTCCTGCCTGATCCTCATCAGTGAGAATGAGTGAGTGTGTGTGTGTTTCCTCTGTCCTGAGTGGCGGTGGGTGGGCTTGTATGTCCTCCTGTTCGTTAAGTTCTATTAAGATTTTTCTGTCCCTTACTTACTAATACTTTTCCACTAACAATTGACTACAACATAAGTGTTTGTAACAGGGTTATACCTCCCCTGAGTTCAACGTGTTAACCTACACATGGTGACACACTCATTCTAACTAATAATTTTCTCTCACAAGCTGAGTAATTTTCATCAGAATTGCGTCACTCTGTGATCAGTCACTAATAAATATTTTTTTTACAGAGGTAATTTTTTACTCTTTATGCTAGAAGAAACATGACATTTCTATTGATATCTTTCAATAATCGCCTTTATTTATATTTACTTATTATCCCTTTCGTTACTAACTGATTCCAATCACACCTGGAGCATAGATTCTTGCCAGAGATTAAACTGCCAGCCACATATAGATGAGAATGCATCTCCTCCTATTTCATGAGGTTTTGCTTTTGAAGACACTTGTTGTTCCTCTGAACCTCTAATTCTGTTTTCGGAAAAACAGTCATTGTTTTTTTTATTCTCATTTCGTGTTGAAGCATCGTCACTGACAGATCAACTTTCTTATTCACTCTCTCTTCCCGCTCTGTTCACTGTCCCACCATTCTTAACTATTATTTTGAAATGTTTAAAAAAAAAAAAGCATTCCACGGGTGGGGATTAAACTCGTGGCTTACCTGTAGTTTTACGACTCACTCGCCACGAGTTCAATCCCCGCCCGACATATGGTTTGTTTGCAATCATATCCTTACGATTTCGTGAGTCATGCTAATATAATTTTTTGCTCTGATCTCTTTCTGTCAGTGTCCCTTGTTTACAGTCCACATCCAGCAATACTTTCAAACAAAAACTAGATAAATTTCATTCACTGTGCGATCCGAGCGTGGTATCCCTGTATTGCATAACCCCAGCTCTTTCTACTTCAATTCACGAGAGAGAAAGAGTGCAAAGTGTGACGTAAGTATCTAATGCAGTTACATATTAACACTGAAGATTTTAAGCAAATCAGGAATGTTATTTACAAGGTGTCACATAAACAGAAACATTCCATTTTCTTCAATAAAATGGCAAATTAAGACATAAACAGCTTGTTAAGACATACACAGCTTGTTAGGACATACACACCTTGTTAAGACATACACAGCTTGTTAGGGGTCTGTAATATGAATCTCTACATGTAGAGGAAAGAAGAGCGGGAGGGAAAAAGAGCTATTGGTGGAATGATGACGTAAAGAGAGTAGTAAGAGAGAAAAAGTTAGCATATGAGAGGATTTTACAAAGTAGAAATAATACAAGTAGTGAGCACTATGATTTAGAAAAACACGTAAGCAAACACTAGGACATACACAGGCTGAAGGACAGTATACATAGGCGGAGAGTGAGATGTGAGTGACGCTGGTGACCTGAAGAATGCCATGTTGGGATGAGGACGGGCAGACGATGAGATCATGTGACTCCTGTGTTGCTGGGTAGGTGCTGCTTTGCCTCGTTGAGTATCATGTATGATAATGTTTTAGAAATTTTGTGGTTTCCAGTGTTACGTTCTATTGTGTCGGTGACGGCGATTATGGAGGCATCAAGACACCGTTAGCATCCAAGGTCTTGTTTGGTGAGAACGAGTTGTGCCTCATCCCAGTTCGTCAAATGCCCCGTGGAGTCTCTGTGGAGGACACAGGAGTACCTTAAATCGTTTCTGTTACTGTTCTTGGGACAGACTTCACAGGGGATGGTGTAGACGCTGCTGTGGAAGTTAGAATTGTGGGGCTGCGTTTCGTAGTGAGGTCTTTGATAGATGATGTGTTTATAGTGAAAACATTGATGTTACTCTTATCAAGTGCCCGGCGAGTATTGTGGCAACATCACCACATGGAAGCACTATGAACTGCTTAGAGGGCTGTTCCATGGGCGGTTTTTTTGAGGATAGCTTGTGCCTTGAGTCTGCAATCTCGGATGAAGAAAGATGTAAACTGAAGACGTGTAAAGGCTTGCGTTATGTAAATACATTCTTCTTGAAGAAAACAAGGACTGAAGATGCGAAGAATTCTCAAGAAGAAGCCAATGAGGACTCCTCTTTACGTGCGGATGTCTTGGTGTGAATAGAAGTGTATAAGATGTCCTTGTTGGTAGGTTTTCTATACACTTTGAAGAGAAGTTTGTCACAGCACAGAAGGACGTCGAGGAAAGGAAGTTGGCGATCTTTTTCGAGTTCAAGTGTAAACTTTATTGATGGTTCGGCTGCATTGATCTTGTTGATAAGGGCCTGGATATTGAGACGTCTCGGATAGAAAACCAAGAAATCATCAACGTATTTTAGCCAGGTAACGGTGTTGGGAATGAGAGTGCTGAATTTCTCTGTCTCTAGGTTTTTTATGAAGTGATTGGCAAGCACAGCACTGAGCGAGCTGCCCATTGCCATCTCAAAGCTTTGTTTGTAACAATTGCCCTGATACTTAAAGTAGTTGAAATTAACACAGAGATCCACTAGAAGAGGTAAAGGGAGGTCGTGGTTTTCAGTGAGTCTCTGTCTCAGAATGTTTATTGCAGCGTCAGTAGGAACGTTGGTAAAGAGGGCTGTGACATCGAAGGAATCCATGCTTTTGATTTAACATTCAAGTTGGAAATTCGAGAGAGAAGGTCACCTGAGTGTTTGAGGTGGGCTTGACTGATGGTGCCCAGCAGTGCTGAAAGATATTGGGCAAGGTGGCCAGCTAATCTGTGTGGTGCACTTCCTATGCCCGAAGTGATAGGACGTAGTGGGATGCCAGGATTATGTGTCTTAGGAAGGCCATACAGGCGTGCTGGCTTCGGTTGACCTAGTAAAGTTTAAGTAGTTTCTTGCCTTGTTCAGATTTTCGTAGGATGCTACGAGCCTTTCGAAGAAAAGTTTGAATGCTTTGAAGTAACACTGATTCTGGAGGCTGGTATGTGTTGGCATCACTGAGGAGATTTTAAACTTTATTGTTTTAGTCGACAGTGTTGAGTAACACCACACCTCCTCCTTTGTCAGAGGTGGTAATATCATCGTTGTTAGCCAAGTCACTGAGAGCTTGGATGTATCTTCTTGGAATGACTGGTCTTGAAGGCTCAGTAACTGCTGCAGTGATAATTCCTTGAACGAAACCCTTATGAAACTCGGAGTCTCCAAAAGGTTGGTTCTTGGTTACCATATCCACCAGATGATGTTTCTTGTTGATGCTGGTAGTGAACTTGAGCCCCAGGCTGAGGGCTTCTGTCTCGGTGGCGGTTAGTGTATAGGATGATAAGTTATTTATGATTTGTCGTCGTCCCATTTCGCTCCATTTGCTATGGGAGCACAGGTCTTGTAGTTGTCGTGGTAGCTTCAGTTTTTGTTGGATGTTGAGTAGAAGATAAAGGAATTCTCTGTATGCTGTATCCATAGTGTGTTGCAGTGTCAGACAGGATGGTATAAACCTTGGTAATAAATACCGACAAGTTGGTTTAGAATAACACGTAAGGAAACACTAGGAAACGTTTCATTCCTGGGACCTTGATCACTTCTAACATACAGAGGTTGAAAGATAGTACATATAGGTGGAGAGTGAGGTGTGAGTGACGCTGGTGACCTGAGGTGTGAGTGACGCTGGTGACCTGAAGAATGCCATGTTGGGATGAGGACGGGTAGACGATGAGATCACGTGACTCCTGTGTTGCTGGGTAGGTGCTGCCCCGCCTGCTTGACTATCATGTATGCTAATGTTTTACAAATGCTGTGGTTTCTAGTGTTACGTTCTTTTCTGTCGGTGACGGCGATTAGCGAGGCTTCTAGACACCGTCGGCGTCTACCCAGCAACACAGGAGTCACATGATCTCATCGTCTACCCGTCCTCATCCCAACATGGCATTCTTTAAGTCAACATGCTTCACTCACACCTCACTTCCCACCTATATATACTGTCTTTCAACCTCTGTATGTTATTTGGAGAAGACCCGGGCCGGATGTACCGGCGAACATACAACAACAATCTGTATGTTAGAAGTGATCAAGGTCCCAGGACCGAAACGTTTTCTAATAAATATGTCCTAGTGTTTCCTTACGTGTTTTTCTAAACCAACTTGTCGGTATTTATAACCAAGGTTTATACCATCCTGTCCGACACTGCAACACACTATGGATACAGCATACAGAGAATTCCTTTCTCTTCTACTTAAAGCTAATAGTCTTCGTAACCGACACAACTTCCTAGAAGACAGTCTTGCAGAGATGGTGGTACCCAGGTCCTGATGAACTGCGATATGTTCAGAAGGCCTCATTACGGGCCGCTCAGAAGGAGGCCTCATTACGTGCCGCTCAGGAGAAGGCCTCATTACGTGCCGCTCAGAAGGAGGCCTCATTACGTGCCTCCCAGAAGGAGGCCTCATTACGTGCCGCTCAGATTCGTGCTTCACTTCCCACTCCTGACAGAAGAACAGCAGAATAAATACTCAGCCAACGCCCCCGCGGCTCGGTCGGAGACGAAGCCTCGTTGTGGATCAGGGTCTAATCAACGAGGCTGTTACTGCTGGCCGCACGTAAACTGACGTTCGAACCACAGCCCGGCTGGTCATGTCCTGACTTTAGGTGCCTTTCCAGTGCCTCCTTGAAGACAGCCAGGGGTCTATTGGTAATCCCCCTTATGTATGCTGGGAGGCACTTGAACAGTCTTGGGCTCCGGATACTTATTGTGTTGTCTCTCAGTGTACTCGTGGCACCCCTGCTTTTCATTGGGGGAATGTTGCATCTCCTGCCGAGTCTTTTGCTTTCATAGGGAGATATTTTCGTGTGTAAGTTTGGTACTAATCCCTCTAGGATTTTCCAAGTGTATATTATCATGTATCTCTCTCGCCTGCTTTCCAGGGAATACAAATCAAGGGCAAGGGCTTTCAAAAGTTTCCAGTAATATAGGTGCTTTATCGTACTCTTGTCTGCCGTGAAAGTTCTTTGTACACTCTCCAGGTCAGCAATTTCGCCTGCCTTGAAGGGAGCAGTTAGTGTACAGCAGTATTGCAGCCTAGAGAGACCAAGCGATTCGAAGGGAATCATCATGGTCTTGGCGTACCTAGTTTTGAAGGTTCTCATTATCCATCCTATCATTTTCTTAGCAGATGCAGTAAATACATTGTTGTGGTCTTTGAAAGCGACATTCTCTGACATTATCACTCTCATGTCCTTCACATTACTTCCTCGCTCTATTGTATGGTTAGAAGTTGTCGTATACCATGATACAGTTTTAATTTCCTCAAGTTTTCCATATCTGAGTAGTTGAAATTTCTCTTCGTTGAACTTCATATTGTTTTGAGTGGCCCATTTGAAGATTTGGTTGATGTCCGCTTGGAGTCTTGCAGTGTCTTCGATGGAGGTCACTGTCATGGCAATCCGGGCGTCATCCGCAAAGGAAAACACGGAGCTATGGCTTACATCTCTGTCTATGTCAGATATGAGGATAAGGAATAGAATGGGAGCGAGTACTGTGCTTTGTGGAACAGAGCTTTTCACCGGAGCTGCCTCAGACTTTACTCTGTTTACTATTACTCTATGTGTTCGATTTGTTAGGAAGTTATAGATCCACCTACAAACTTTTCCTGTTATTCCTTTATCACGCATTTTGTGCGCTATTACACCATGGTCACACTTATCAGGGCTTTCGCAAAGTCTGTGTATACTACATCTGTATTGTGTTTATCCCTCTATAGCATCCAGGACCTTGTCATAGTGGTCCAGTAGCTGGGACAGGCAGGAGCGTCTTGCTCTAAACCCGTGTTGCCCTGAGTTGTGTAATTGATGGGTATCTAGGTGGTTGGTGATCTTGTTTCATAGAACCCTTTTAAAGATTTTTATGATGTGGGATGTTAGTGCTATCTGTCTATAGTTCTTTGCAATTGTTTTCCTGCCACCTTTGTAGAGTGGGGCTATGTTGTTTTTAGTGAGTGTGGGATGACCCCAGTGTCCATGCTCCCTTCTCATAGAATGCTGAAGGCACGCAACATGGACTTCTTGCAGTTCTTGATGAACACGGAGTTCCATGAGTCTGGGCCTGGAGCAGAGTGTATGGGCATGTCATTTATTACCTTTTCAAAGTCTTGTGTTGTTAGGATAATATCCGAGATTTTTGAGATGGCCAAATTTTGGGTATTGTTCATAAAGAATTCATTTGGATTATCGACCCTTAGTCTTGGCAGCGGCTCGCTGAACACTAAGTCGTAATATTAAGACATTAGTATCTCGAAAACTACAAGACCTGTGCTCATACAGCAAATGGAGCGAAATGGGAAGACCAGAAATAATAAATAACGTATCTTTCTATACACTAACCGCCACCGAGACAGAAGCCCTCAGCCTGGGGCTCAAGTTCACTACCAGCATCAACAAGAAACATCATCTGGTGGATATGGTAACCAAGAACCAACCTTTTGGAGACTCCGAGTTTCATAAGGGTTTCGTTCAAGGAATTATCACTGCAGCAGTTACTGAGCCTTCAAGACCAGTCATTCCAAGAAGATACATCCAAGCTCTCAGTGACTTGGCTAACAACGATGATATTACCACCTCTGACAAAGGAGGAGGTGTGGTGTTACTCAACACTGTCGACTACACCAAAAAGTTTAAAATCTCCTCAGTGATGCCAACACATACCAGCCTATTTCAGAATCAATGTTACTTTAAAGCATTCAAACTTTTCTTCGAAAGGCTCGTAGCATCCTACGAAAATCTGAACAAGGCAAGAAACTACTTAAACTTTACTAGGTCAACCGAAGCCAGCACGCCTGTATGGCCTTCCTAAGACACATAAGCCTGGCATCCCACTACGTCCTATCACTTCGGGCATAGGGAGTGCACCACACAGATTAGCTGGCCACCTTGCCCAATACCTTTCAGCACTGCTGGGCACCATCAGTCAAGCCCACCTCAAACACTCAGGTGACCTTCTCTCTCGAATTTCCAACTTGAATGTTAAATCAAAAGCATGGCTTCCTTCGATGTCACAGTCCTCTTTACCAACGTTCCTACTGACGCTGCAATAAACATTCTGAGACAGAGACTCACTGAAAACCACGACCTCCCTTTACCTCTTCTAGTGGATCTCTGTGTTAATTTCAACTACTTTAAGTATCAGGGCAATTGTTACAAACAAAGCTTTGAGATGGCAATGGGCAGCTCGCTCAGTGCTGTGCTTGCCAATCACTTCATAAAAAACCTAGAGACAGAGAAATTCAGCACTCTCATTCCCAACACCGTTACCTGGCTAAAATACGTTGATGATTTCTTGGTTTTCTATCCGAGACGTCTCAATATCCAGGCCCTTATCAACAAGATCAATGCAGCCGAACCATCAATAAAGTTTACACTTGAACTCGAAAAAGATCGCCAACTTCCTTTCCTCGACGTCCTTCTGTGCTGTGACAAACTTCTCTTCAAAGTGTATAGAAAACCTACCAACAAGGACATCTTATACACTTCTATTCACACCAAGACATCCGCACGTAAAGAGGAGTCCTCATTGGCTTCTTCTTGAGAATTCTTCGCATCTTCAACCCTTGTTTTCTTGAAGAAGAATGTATTTACATAACGCAAGTCTTTACACGTCTTCAGTTTACATCTTTCTTCATCCGAGATTGCAGACTCAAGGCACAAGCTATCCTCAAAAAAAACCGCCCATTGGACAGCCCTCTAAGCAGTTCATAGCGCTCCCATGTGGTGATGTTGCCACAATACTCGCCGGGCACTTGCTAAGAATAACATCAATGTTTCCACCATAAACACATCATCTATCAAAGACCTCACTACGAAACGCAGCCCCACACCTCTAACTTCCACAGCAGCGTCTACACCATCCCCTGTGGAGTCTGTCCCAAGAACTATGTAGGTGAAACAGGCAGAGATCTTGTAGTTCGCCTGAACGAGCATCAAAGTGCCAGTAACAGAGACGATTTAAGGTATGCCTGTGTCCTCCACAGAGACTCCACGGGACATTTGATGAACTGGGATGAGGCACAACTCGTTCTGACCGAACAAGACCTAAGACGTCGACGGTGTGTAGTCCCACACCACCTGCTTGCCGTCTGTCCAGGCTTGAAGGGTGATACCATCTGGACACTTTTGACTGCCATAGGATCTGCATAGTTGGGGTGGCTTCCTTACTGCTGGGCATCCGGCTGTTGTGAGGCTCCTCTTGATAATGTTATTAACCTCTTCATGTCTTGCAATCTTTCCCTCGGATTTACGACACACAAGACCATGGTACCCGAATCGGTCTGCTGCTTCACTGCCACAAATACACCTGTGTTCGGCGAGAATAGGGGCGGCAAGTCGAAGGGCAACACCAATGCGGATGGTCTTTGGGTCGAGGCATGTGCCAAGGCTGGACTTGGGAATAGCCAAAAGAAAGTCCCCTGCATGAGGAGCTCTCACTGCACAGAGGCGGGCTCTAGCCTTCCCTGACACACTCTGAAGCATTGCTGAGGCTATATTCTCTACTATTGAACCATCCCAGTGCGACTGTTTGTATATATATATATATTTTATTTTATTATTAACACATCGGCCGATTCCCACCAAGGCAGGGTGGCCCGAAAAAGAAAAACTTTCATAATCATTCATTCCATCACTGTCTTGCCAGAGGGGTGCTTTACACTACAGTTATAAAACTGCAACATTAACACCCCTCCTTCAGAGTGCAGACACTGTACTTCCCATCTCCAGGACTCAAGTCCGGCCTGCCGGTTTCCCTGAATCCCTTCATAAATGTTACCTTGCTCACACTCCAACAGCACGTCAAGTATTAAAACCATTTGTCTCCATTCACTCCTATCAAATACGCTCACACATGCTTGCTGGAAGTCCAAGCCCCTCGCACACAAAACTTCCTTTACCCCTCCCTCCAACCTTTCCTAGGCCGACCCCTACCCCGCCTTCACTCCACTACAGATTTATACACTCTCGAAGTTATTTTGTCTCGTTCCATTCTCTCTACATGTCCGAACCACCTCAACAACCCCTCCTCAGCTCTCTGGATAATAGTTTTGGTAATCCGCACCTCCTCCTAATTTCCAAACTCCGAATTCTCTGCATTATATTCACACCACACATTGACCTCAGACATGACATCTCCACTGCCTCCAGCCTTCTCCTCGTTGCAACATTCATCACCCATGCTTCACACCCATATAAGAGTGTTGGTATAACTATACTCTCATACATTCCCTTTTTACTTCCATGGACAAAGTTCTTTGTCTCCACAGACTCGAAGTGCTCCACTCACCCTTTTTCCTCATCAATTCTATGATTCACCTCATCCTTCATAGACCCATCTGCTGACATGTCCACTCCCAAATATCTGAATACATTCACCTCCTCCATACTCTCTCCTCCAATCTGATATCCAATCTTTCGTCACCTAATCTTTTTGTTATCCTCATCACCTTACTCTTTCCTATATTCACTTTCAATTTTCTTCTTTTACACACCCTACCAAATTCATCCACCAACCTC
>WNWK01038404.1:0-17958 GCA_009830355.1 Cherax destructor | reverse complement strand
ACGGCACTTTTTTAAACTTATGGACCAGCACAACCAACATAACCCAAACCAGCATGGTTTTAGAGCGGGCAATCATGCCTGAAAGCTGCTGAACCATTATGCAAAAGGGGGGCTTTGGGACAAAAACCAATTGATTTACACATTTTTTAAAGGCGTTTGACAAATACGATCATGGAGTGATACCACAAAATAGGGCCATGGGCATTAGGGGAAGGTAGGCAGATGGATTTGGGGGTTTCCCTAACACAAGAACAAAAAAGTAGTAGTGAACAGAGAAACCCAAATCGAGCCCAAAACCCCAGTGCCCCAAGGCACTGCCCTGGCATTTTGCTGTTTTTTATTCTATAGCAGACATATAAAAACCCCCCGTCACGCTTTTGTATCATCATTTGCAGATGACACTAAAATAAGCATGAAAGTACTACGGTAGAGGACATAAAAAATTACAGTTAGACATAAGTAGGGTTTTAGTGGGCAGTGGAGAAAAAATATTTTCAATGGTGATAAGTTTCAGCTGCTTGGTATGGAAAAATGAAGAACTAAAAAGAAACATAAAACTCAAGAGGGTCACCAAATAGAACGAAAGGAACACTAAAGGACGGGGGTAATTATGTCAGTTGCCCTTTTTTTTTTTAAAGGCCTCCGATATTTCACCTAGATCTAAGCTCTTTCTCCAAAAAACTGGGGGCTCATGCTAGTGGTACTTTGCACTTTATAAATGGGGCATTCCATGAATCTGATCCAGGTGCTGGTGGTGGGCATGTTGCCCTTTTTTTTTCAAATCTATGGGATTTTGCTAATTCAGTTAGTTGGTCTGCCGAGCTGCGGGAGTAAAAATTCGATTCAACTCCAAGTTCGGAAAAGCCCCTCCCCTTTTTAAACTAAAGAGACCCGGGGGGGGGGGGGGGGGGGGGGGGGGGGGGGGGCTGCTGGGTTAAACCCCCGGGTTTTCTACGACTGTGGGCACTCCTCTCCATCCTGTTCTTCGTCTGTCCCGTCTTCCCGCTCCCCATTGGGGCTTACCTAAACTCTCTTGTCTTGTCTTGGCCCGGTTATGCTGGGTTGAAAAAAAACTTTATGCAAATAATGTCTGAGATAAAATCAAATACAACAGTATATTCAAAATATATATATTCCTTTTATATTCAATATACATTCCTTAAGTGAATGTAACCTGACCTGGCTGGGTCGGGGCTTTGGGTTAAGCCGGTGGGGGGAAATTGGGCCTGCCTCCCTGGGCCAGTAGGCCTGCTCGTGTTCCTTCTTTTTTATGTTCTTATGTTCTTATGTAACCCCCAAAAAAGAGGGAAAATATAACGAGTTTCGGCTTGATTAAACCATTAGAAAATAGCAAAGACAAGTTTGGTTTATTCTGACAAAATTACTGTGAACAATTATAAATGATAATAAAACACTAAAAAAAAATTAATATCTTTATACCGAGAAAAAAGACATATTTTTTTTTAATAAAGATGATAATTTGGGATAAATTGCAATATAGTTAATGGGACATGTATTAGGGAACTTTTTTTTAATTCTAAATTAAAAGGGGAAAGGTTTATAAATGTATGCTTTGTGACAGTCACCCTGAGGCCCCGTAGCTTGTTGGGTGCGCCTCATCTAAATATTGAGGTCCGTGGTTCGATCCCCGGCATGGGTGCAAACTTTGGGGGTTTTTCCCTTTAAACACCTGTTGTCCATGTTCCCCAGCAGTAAGTAGGTACGTGGGTGTTGAGTCCCTTCATGTGCTGCCCCTGTTCATCTAGTAGAAGTGGGTCGTGGGTGTTGATTCCCCAGGGTTTTCCCCTGTTATCTAGTAGTAAGTAGGTACGGGGTGTTGTCCCCATGTGCTGCCCCTTCATCTAGTAAAGTAGGTCCCTGGGTGTTGAGTCACCTTACCTGTGTTTCTGTTCACCTAGCAGTAAGTAGGTACCTGAGGGGTAAGTGCGACTTAGTCACAGTATGTACAGAACTGCCCCCTTTCGATGCCCCCCTTCACCCTCACAAAAAGCTTGACCTGACATTAAATTAATAATTCAATATTAAACATTAATACCAAAAATGGTAAATTATAAAGTAGTGTTGACTGTATATGAATCTGGACCTGACTGTTAAAAATGGTTAATGGAATATTTTTACAGAGAAATAGGAAAGGTTTCTCTTTAAACCCTATCATTAGAACAATACATTTTTTACACATTAACTTACCATTTGACAGGAAGACACTTATTGCTGGTGGAACACACCCCAAAACCCACCTAATACATAGACCCTCATGGTGAGATGGAAGGTAATGGCGTAAAATTATGGATGTGCTGCATGGGCGCCTCATTATTTCTACATCTTCACCCTTTAAAAGGGGTTTTGTAAATTTCTTGTCCCTATTCTTTAGTGGGGGGGCATTAGAAAAATTTCCCTTATAAATCCCGGCCGGAACACCCCATTATGGCCTTGATGATGCCGGATTATTAGCGATTGTAAAAGTGTACATACTTTTCAAAGGGTCCTCCTGTATTCCTCCGCTGCCCTGCCCCCCTCCTTCACACAAAAAATTTTTTGAGGGGGCAAATCAGCTCCCAAAAAAAAAATTATTATATTATTCATATTTATACATGGTGAATTTGGGGAAAAATTTTAAAAAAATTCCCGTGTGTTAGTCAACAGGTGTGGGTCGCATCCTGGGGCAAAATTAACTTAAGTTGCCAGAAATCTGTGCATAACTAAGGGTCTTCTATAAGGTCTTTGATGTCAGCTAGGTCTATATACCTTGTATCGTGTACTTGTTATTATTTTTGATAGCATAAAGCTGGGTCTTAATTAATGTTGCACGTAACCGAGACCCTGTCCCCGCTACTTATTTGAAACGTTAAAATTTTTGTTATATTTATATTGGCACTGAGAGAATATGAGGGTCAGCTGTGAAGAATTCTGGTAGTTGCATGGGCATCCCCCCGCAGTTGACTCATTCCAACATCTGCATATTCCTCTTGAGGGTATGTTGAACATGGTTTAAAAAAACCACAGTTGATGACTAAAAACATGTGAACACTTGGGGATCTTTAGTGTTAAAAGTTTCACCTAAAATGTTTGTCAAAAACGAGCAGCGGTATAGTAGTGAAATGAAGATGTAATCAGTCCATCAACCTTGGGAAAAATATAGTTGAGGTGGTCATCCGCCTGGAGAAGAATTCATCTCTGTGGTTTGGAACAATATCGTTCCCGGACATGGAGCTAACTTTCCCAAGGTTGATGGGCTGATTAATCATCTTTCTTCATTACTCTGTTGCCTCTGTATTTGACGAAAACACTGTGTAGGTAGAACTTTTCAACAATAAAGATACCCAGGTGTTACACATGTTTTAATCAAAAAGCAGGTGACCGGGAGGACCGCATCTTCAGAGTGAAGATTAACATGACTCTTGCGTCATTCTTTTTTAATTCTAGGAAGTACGACCTAATTTCGTTACATGGGGAAACACGTGATTCTGACTAATCTTACGAAGGCTTAACAAGTTTTTGACTAATCTTCAAGGTCGTAGACAAGTGATTCTGACTAATCTTACAAAGGTCGTTAGACACGTGATTCTGACTAATCTTCAAAGGTCGTTAGACAAGTGATTCTGACTAATCTTAAAAAGGTCTTTAGAAAAGTGATTCTGACTAATCTTCAAAGGTCGTTAGACAAGTGTTCTGACTAATTTTACAAAGGTCGTTAGACAAGTGATTCTGACTTCTTACAAGGTCGTTAGACAAAGTGGGATTCTGACTAATCATACAAAAGGTCGTTAGACAAGTGATTCTGACTAATCTTAAAAGGTCGTTAGACAAGTGATTCTGACTAATCTTACAAAGGTCGTTGGACAAGTGATTCTGATTAATCTTAAAAAGGCGTTGTGACCACAGTTTCTCCATCCTCAAGAGCTTTTCCCAATTTTCAGACGTGAGATTTTCCTGCCTGAGTTTTCTTCGCACTTTTCCCAGTTTATGGTAAATGATTCAACTTTATCTTTGGGGATCAGTTCCAAGTGGTTGGTACTGTCGTATAATACAAACTGCTGAAGCGTTGGTCACATGCGCAACACCTGGCTGTCTTTTTTTTGAAGACGTTTTCACCAACCAGCGACTTTATGATTTTTTGAAAGAAACTTGAGAAAACACTGGGGCATATTTATTAGAAAACGTTTCTGTCCTGGGACCTTGATCATTTTAACATACAGAGGAGGTGAAAGGTTTGTCAGGAAACAGGACAAGTTTTTTGACGCGGGTCTTATCACTGAGCACTGGAGTTTTGGTCATCTGACCGAGGCCTTCCACTACAACTTAACATCAGAGGTTAAAAACAGTATATAGTATATTGAAGAATTGAGACATTATACAACATATGGGAATCTTTATTGAAGAAAGTTTCGCCACCAATGGCTTCATCAGTCAATACAAAGAGGAAGATATAAAGGGGGAGGAGGAGATTAAGGTAATCAGTCCCTCGCCTGGAATCGATAGTGAGTCCATCAGTGTTATGGAAGTATATATGGGGGGAGTGAGTTGCAGTGACACCTGGTGACCTGATACCCTTACATGGGGCAGCTAGAGTATAAAACTGTTTTCCTTCCTTATTTACTGCTAGATGAACAGAAAAAGGTAGCAGATTTGCCCTATGTTTAGTTTTCCCCGCCCCCACTTTGGGTTTAACCCCGGTGCTTTCGTTTCATGCCGAAAGAGCGTTTGTTATGGGCTGAAAGAGAATCTGCGCCTAAGTCGCCTGACCAACCGGTCTGTGGTTCGTACGTTAGTTTGCGTGGGCCAGCATTAACAGCCTGGTTGATCGCCCCGATCCACCACGAGGCCTGGTCTCAGACCCAGCCGCGGGGGGGTTGACCCCGAAACCCACTCCAGGTAAACTCCAGGTACCCCGTCCATAATTACTATCGCACTTGCTTTGTCTGTTTCGTAAAATCCTGGACTTTCCTTAAAGAAACAGACAAAGCAAATTGATATTTTTGGACAAAGGGAGATTTTGAAGAAAAAAAAAACATGATATTAGGTGGGGGAAATTGGTGCCCCAATTTAAGTCACTCTTAATAAAATTTAACAGAGCAAAATTTTGTCGCTCTAAAAAAAAGTTTGTCTAGCAATGTTTCATTTTCTTCATTTTCGGAAAAGTCGGAAAAGGCTATAGCTCATCGCTCTCAGTTTGATTACAAATACACCCGCACGTGGGGAAAAAGGGGGCACGAAGAGATGGGGGTAATTTTGTAGCCAGCACCTTCAAAAGCTGCTGGCATGCAAACTTGTACCCAAGGTTACGTTAAGTAAGGTTTGTCAGGGAACACGACGTGTTGTTCATGACGCGGCTCTTAGTCATATAATAACAGCTGGAGCTTTTGGTCATCTGACCGGGGTTCCCACTGGTTTCTCCTCCACCTTTTTTAAAAATAGGTAATGATATATTAAACAAATAGGCTCACCCATATGGTGTTGGTACTTGATGGTTGTTTATGAACGCTAGGGAAAGGAAAAACCCCCCCTTTTGAAGGGTTTTTGAATCCTTTTCTTTGGCCCCCAAAATTTTTGGAAAAAGGGCTCCCCACACCTTCTATCAAGTTTAAGGCTCTCCACCCCTTTTAAAAACCCCAACCCCCCCAAATTTTAAGGGACTACATCCCTTTCTATCAAGGCTGGGGATTACATCCCTAAATCAAGGCTGGGGACTGGTCACTGCCTATAAAGGTCAAGGGACTGGTACCGCCTATCAAGGTAAAGGGACTGATCACCTCAAATTGTTTCCCCCACGTCTTTGACTGCTTCCAGTTTTATAATCGCCTGTGTTTCCCACCAAAGGGCCTTTCCCGGGTAGGAGAAACGTTTGGTCAATAAAGATATCCAAGTGTTTCACATGTGTTTATTCATAAAATTAATATTATGTTGGGTTTGTCTGGTCTAAGGGAAAAGTTGGACAACGTTTCCGTCACTCCCAAACCAAACCTTGACCAGAAGGGTATTTTGAGGATGACGTCTTTATTGTGCTCAGGGGGAAGATGCTGGAAGAGGGGTTTGGCAAGAGATGGAAGACTTGGAGTTTGAGGTAATCAGTCCCCCGCGGAGACTGATTCCGTATTTTCCCTGACGCGCTTTTTTTTCCCCCCAATTTTTTTTGGGAAAAACACCCTGCGCCTTATATGCTGGAAATAAATATATTTAAGATCAGGGCCAAGGGTAGGCTTTGTTTACTAACGTCACGTTTGAACGGCTTGCAACATCGCCTTATATGCCGGGAAATACGGTTAAAACTACTCTTCTTGCCCCTTCTTTCTCTACCGGACTGAAGAAGTCACTGGCTGCCGAAACGTTTCCCAAAAAATTCCCCAAGTGTTGCGCCAAGAGTCTCGTCTTCATTTAGGAGGGGGATTTTTAGATACAGAGGATGCATCTGGGAAAACCAAGACGTTTCCAATGAAAACGTTACGTCAGACAAAGGGGAAAAAAAAATGGTCTTAAGGGCCCCAAAGGGGGAGGATGTAGAAAAACCTGGGGGGGAGGATGTGAAGAACCTAAGGAGGAGGATGTAGAAGAACCTAAGGGGGAGGATGTGAAGAACCAAGGATGAGAAAAGGAGGATGTGAAGAACCTAAAGGGGGAGGAGGTAGAAGAACCTAAGGAGGAGAAAGAGGAGGAGGTAGAAGAACCTAAGGATAGAAAGAGGATGTGTTGTATGATGTGGATTAATATTGAGGAGGAGCCAAAAGAACAGTATGAGGGCGGTCATTGTGATGTAAATTGGTGGGTGATATGTGGGTGGGAAGTGTGTCTGGTGGGTGGCTTACGTGAGGACCATCACGCCCACCCCGACCCCGCTTCCGCCCACCACGACCCTGTTCCCCCCACCACGACCCTGCTTCACGTCCACCCCGACCCCGCTTCACGCCTACTACGACCCCGCTTCACGCCCACCCGACCCTGCTTCACGTCCACCCCGACCCTGCTTCACGCCTCCCGACCCTGCTTCCCCCACCCGACCCTGCTTTACGCCCCCCCTGACCCCGCTTCACGCCCCCCGACCCTGCTTCCCCCCCACCCGACCCTGCTTCACGCCCCCCACCCTGCTTCACGCCCCCCCTGACCCTGCTTCACCCCACCGACCCTGCTTCACGCCCACCGCCCCGCTTCACGCCCCCCCTGACCCCGCTTCCTCCCCCTGACCCTGCTTCACGCCACCGCCCTGCTTCACGCCCACCAAGACCCTGCTTCACGCCCACCCGCCCCGTTACGCCACCCCGACCCTGCTTCCGCCACCCCGACCCGCTTCACGCCCACCCCCCTGCTTCACGCCCACCAGACCCTCTTCCGCCTCCCGACCCTGCTTCACGCCCCCCCTGACCCTGCTTCGCCCCCCCGACCCGCTTCACGATGACCCTGCTTCACGCCCACCAAACCCTGCTTCACGCCCACCCGACCCTGCTTCACGCCACCCTGACCCTGCTTCACGCCCCCCCTGACCCGCTTCACGCCACCCTGACCCTGCCCGCCACCGACCCTGCCACGCCCACCCGACCCCGCTTCCGCCACCTGACCCTGCTTCACGTCCACCCTGACCCTGCTTCACGTCCACCTGACCCTGCTTCCCCACCCTGACCCTGTTCCCCCCCACCAAGACCCTGCTTCCCCTCCCCCTGACCCTGCTTCACGTCCACCCTGACCCTGCTTCACCCCCAAAGACCCTGCTTCACGCCCCCCAAGACCCTGCTTCCGCTCCCCCTGACCCTGTTTCCCGTCCCCCCTGACCCTGCTTCCGCCCACCAAGACCCTGCTTCACGCCCACCAAGACCCTGTTCCCCCCACCCTGACCCTGCTTCACGCTCACCCTGACCCTGTTTTACGTCCCCCCTGACCCTGCTTCACGCCCCCCAAGACCCTGTTCACGCTCCCCCTGACCCTGCCCTCCCCCCGCCCCTGCTTCACGCCCCCCAGACCCTGCTTCACCCCACCAAGACCCTGCTTCACGCTCCCCCTGACCCTGCTTCGTCCCCCTGCCCCTGCTTCCCCCCACCAAGACCCTGCTTCACGCCCACCCTGACCCTGCTTCACGTCCACCGACCTCTTCCGTCACCTGACCCTGCTTCACGCCACCGACCTGTTTCCCGCCCCCTGACCCTGTTTCCCGCCCCCCAAAGACCCTGCTTCACGCTCACCCTGACCCGTTTCATCCACCTTGACCCTGCTTCACCCCCACCGCCCTCTTCACGCCCCCCCTGACCCTGCTTCACCCTACCAGACCCTGCTTCACGCTCACCCTGACCCTGTTTCACGTCCCCCCTGCCCCTGCTTCACGCCTCCCACGACCCTGCTTCCGCCCCACCTGACCCTGCTTCCGCTCACCCGACCCTGCTTCCCCCCACAAGACCCTGCTTCACGCCCACCAAGACCCTGCTTCCGTCCCCCCCACCCTGCTTCACGCCACCCGACCCTGCTTCACGCTCACCTGACCCTGCTTCACGCTCACCCTGACCCTGCTTCCCCTCCCCCTGCCCTGCTTCCGCTCACCCTGCCCCTGCTTCCGCCCCCCCTGACCCTGCTTCCCCTCACCCTGACCCTGCTTCACGCCCACCAAGACCCTGTTTTTACCCCTGACCAGTTTCACTCAATCACTCATCAATTCCCCCACGCCCGGGCCCCCGCCCAGCCTGCCTGATTTCCAGCAGCCAGCCTCCTGATCTATGTCAGCCACCAGCTGCCTGATCTGTGCCAGCTAGCCAGCCTGCCTGACAGTCAGCCACCAGCTGCCTGATCTGTCCCCATGCCAGCCTGCCTGATCTATGTCACCCCCCTGGCCCAGCTCCCCCTGCCTGATCTGTGCCCCAGCCCTTTTCCCATCCCACCCTGCCTGATCTATGTCAGCCAGCCAGCTGCCGGGTCTGTGCCAGCAAACCAAACCTCCTATCTTGCAGCCAGCCAGCCCGTCTGCCAGCAGCACCGCCATCGGGGCCAGCCACCAGCCAGTCTGCCAGCCGCCAGCCAGCCAACCAACCGCCAGCCTGCCAGCCGCCACCAGCCCCGCCTGCCGCCTGCCGCCGCCCCGCCTGCCTGCCTGCCTGCCTCCCGGGCCCGGAATGTCGTCATAAGTTTGTTTATGCTATGGGGGAGTTGTTTGTTTCCACTGCCTCGCCCCTCCCGGAATGTTGCACGAATTGTACTGTGTTGTACTCACCTAGTTGTGGTTTCAAGGGTCAGTCACGCTTCTGGCCCGCCTCTTCGTGGTCGCTCTAGGTCACTCCTTCCGCTCGCCCATGAGCTTTATCATACCTCTTCTTAAAGCTATGTATGGATCCTGCCTCCACTCATCACTTCCCAACTTTTCCACTTCCTGACAACTCTGTGCCTGAAGAAATATTCCTAACACCCCTGTGATTCATCTAGTCTTCAACTTCCAACTGTGACCCCTTGTTGCTGTGTCACATCTCGGGAACATTCTGTCTCTATCCACCTTGTCGATTCCTCTCAGTATTTTATATGTCGTTATCATGCCCCCCTATCCCCCCTGTCCCCCAGTGTCGTCAGGTCGATTTCCCGAACCTCTCCTCGTAGGACATCCCTTAGCTCCGGGACCAGTCTAGTTGAAAACCCTTTTGCACTTTCTCTAGTTTCCTTTCTTGCTTGGCTAGGTGTGGGGTTTTAAACTGGTGCTGCTACTCCAGTATGGGCCTAACTAAAAAGTTTCAGGGTCCTGAACGTTCCTTATTAAGATGTCGGAATGCTGTTCGTTTGCTAAAAGGGCCCGTAAGCTGCCGCAGTTATTTGGTTGATGTGCGCCTCAGGAGATGTGCCTGGTGTTATATCACCCTAAGGTTCTTTTCCTTCAGTGGGTTTGTAGTTTTTGGCCCCTTAAACTGTACTCCGTTGGTTTTTTTGTCCTTCCCCAATCTTTATGATTTTGCACTTGGGGGGTTAACCCAGGAGCCAGTTGCTGGACCAGGCTTGCACCTGTCCAGACCCCTTTGATTCTGCCTGGTCTTCGCCCGTTGAATTCTTCTCATTAACTTCACATCTGCAAACAGGGACACTTCGGAGTTTTTTCCCTTTCCGTGATTTTCACAAATACCAGAAACAGCACCGGTCCTGGACTGACCCCTGTGGAACCCCGCTCCCCGGGCGCCCACTCTGACGCCTCGCCACGTACCATGACTCTGTTGTCTTCCTGACGGTTTTCCCCTGTTCCATTGTAGTCCCTTTCCCCTGTTATCCCTGCCTGGTCCTCCAGCTTTGCACTAATCTCTTGTGGGGAATTTGGCAAACGCCTTCTTACAGTCCAAGAAAATGAAACACCCCCCCCTCTCTTTTTGTCTTACTGCTGTCACCATGTCTAGAACTCCAGTAGGTTTGTGAAAAGGTTTTCCCCGTCCATGAAACCGTTCTGGCTGTCGTTGATAAGCTCATTCCTTTCTAGGTGTTTCCCACTCTTCCCCGATAATCTTCTCCATGCCCATACTTTTGTCAAGCACTGGTCTATAGTTTAGTGCTTCGTGTGTGTGTGTTTTTGTGGGGTGTAAGGGTGGGTGTAGGGCCTGGCACCATGACCTCCCTCCTGAGGGAACCCCCTCTTTCTCTGTTTAAAGATTTCCATGTGTTTAGGGGTTTCCAGGAATATAATAATAATAATAATAATTAATTTAAAAAGCATGAATAGAACGAAGTAGATGAATGGAACAAAGTAGATGGGAAAGGAACAAAGTTGATGAATAGAACAAAGATGAATGGAACAAAATAGATGAATAAACAAATAGATTAATGAAACAAAGTAGATGAGTGGAACCAAAAAGATGAATGTAGGTAGATGAGTGGAACAAAGCTGATGAATGGAACACAGTGATGAATGGAACAAAGTAGATGAATGGGAAAAAGTAGATGCTGTAACAAAGCAGATGAATGGAACACAGTAGATGAATGGAACAAAGTAGATGAATGGAACAAAGTTGATGAATTGAAACAGTAGATGAATGGAACAAAGCAGATGAATGGAACAAAGTAGATGAATGGAACAAAGTAGATGAATGGAACAAAGCAGATGAATGGAACAAAGCAGATGAATGGAACAAAGTAGATGAATGGAACAAAGCAGGTGAATGGAACAAAGATGAATGGAACAAAGTAGATGAATGGAACAAAGCAGATGAATGGAACAAAGCAGATGAATGGAACAAAGCAGATGAATAGAACAAAGTAGATGAATGGAACAAAGTAGATGAATGGAACAAAGCAGATGAATGGAACAAAGCAGATGAATGGAACACAGTAGATGAATGGAAAAACGATGAATGAAAAAATGATGAATGGAACACGTAGATGAATGGAACAAAGCAGATGAATGGAACAAAGTAGATGAATGGAACAAAGTAGATGAATGGAACAAAGCAGATGAATGGAACACAGTAGATGAATGGAACAAAGCAGATGAATGGAACAAAAGCAGATGAATGGAACAAAGAAGATGAATGGAACACAGTAGAAAATGGAACACAGTGATGAATGGAAAAATAATGAATGGAACAAAGCAGATGAATGGAAACAGTAGATGAATGGAAAAAAGCAGATGAATGGAAAAGTAATGAATGGAACAAAGCAGATGAATGGAACACAGTAGATGAATGGAACAAAGCAGATGAATGGAACACAGTAGATGAATGGAACAAAGGAGATGAATGGAACACAGTAGATGAATGGAACAAAGCAGATGAATGGAACACAGTAGATAAATGGAACAAAGTAGATGAATGGAACACAGTAGATAAATGGAACAAAGTAGATGAATGGAACAAAGCAGATGAATGGAACAAAGTAGATGAATTGAACACAGTAGAGGAATGGAACAAAGTAGATGAATGGAATTAAGCAGATGAATGGAACAAAGTAGATGAATGAAACAAAGTAGCTTTATATATGGTTGAGACGGGTACAAGAGTGAGTGTTGTCGGGTGGGAGTTAAACCTGCCTAGCATGGGCCAGTAGGACTCACATCAGCCTTCTATCTTTTTTTTGTCCTCGTGAATACAAGGTGAGTACATCTGGCTGAGTACAGTGAGTGTGGAGTATTTTACTCCACGACACTGAGAGGAAATACATCAGTCCACACCTGCAGCCCCGTATTCTGAGAGATATGACTTCATACACACCAAGAATATATACACCGTGAGGTGTATGTCACTGTGTATACACCGTGAGGTGTATGTCACTGTGTATACACCGTGAGGTGT
The DNA here is from genome assembly GCA_009830355.1 of Cherax destructor. Taxonomy (NCBI): domain Eukaryota; kingdom Metazoa; phylum Arthropoda; class Malacostraca; order Decapoda; family Parastacidae; genus Cherax; species Cherax destructor. Next base: position 5,716 of record WNWK01038404.1, on the reverse strand, counting down.
ATGTCACTGTGTATACACCGTGAGGTGTATGTCACTGTGTATACACCGTGAGGTGTATGTGTAAACACCTGGAGGTGTATGTCACTGTATACACCGTGAGGGTTTTGTCACTGTTTCACCGTGAGGTGTATTTTAACACCGGGGGTGTATGTGTATACACCGGGAGGGGTTTTGTCCTGTTATACACCGGGGGGTGTATGTTATACACCGTGAGGTGTATGTGCCCCCCGTGAGGTGTATGTGTATACACCGTGAGGGTTGTGTATAAACCGTGAGGTGGTCACTGTGTATACACCCGTCAGGTGGATTCCCGTGTATCCCCGTGGGTGTATGTCATGTGTATACCCCGGGGGTGTATGTACTGTTACCCCGTGAGGTGTTCCTGTGTATACCCCGTGGGGTTATGTCACTGTGTATACCTGGGGGGTTTCATTTTATACCGTGATGTATGTCACTTTACCCCAATGATGTCATGTTCACGGGTGTATGTCACTGGCCCAAAGGTGCAGCTCGGTGGGTTTACGGGGGTTGCCTCAGTCTGGAGGACTACAGTTTGAGGTTGTCAGCCCAGTCTGGAGGACTCATTTTGGGTTGTCAGTCCCCAGTCTGGAGAACACAGTTTGAGGTGGTCAGTCCCCAGTCTGGAGGACTACAGGGGTTTGAAATTTTATTTTCAGTCCCCCGTCGGGGGACTACAGTTTGAGGGTTGTCAGTCCCCAGTCTGGGGGACTACAGTTTGAATTTTCCCAGTCAGGGGGGGGCCCCTCAGTCTGGAGAACTACAGTTTGGGGTTCAGTTTTCAGTCTGGGGGACTGCATTTTTTAGGTTGTCAGTCTCTCAGTCTGGAGGACTACAGTTTGGGTTGTCAGTCTTCAGTCTGGAGGACTCAGTTTGAGGTGGTCAGTTTCTGTCTGGAGGACTACAGTTTGGGGTTGTCAGTCCCCAGTCGGGAGGACTACAGTTTGGGTTTGCTCTCAGTCTGGAGGACTCAGTTTGGGGTGGCGTCTCTCAGTCTGGGGGACTACAGTTTGGGGTTTGTCAGCTCTCAGTCTGGAGGACTACAGTTTGGGGTTTGCGTCCCCCGTCTGGAGGACTACAGTTTGGGGTTGTCAGCCCTTTTCCAGTCTGGAGAACTACAGTTTGAGGTGGCCAGTCCCCAGTCTGGAGGACTACAGTTTGAGGTGGTCAGTCTCCGTCTGGGGGACTACAGTTTGATTTTGCCGTCTTCAGTCTGGAGGACTCAGTTTGGGGTTGTCGCCTCAGTCTGGAGGACTACAGTTTGGGGTGGTCAGTCTTCAGTCGGGAGAACTACAGTTTGAGGTGGTCAGTTCTCAGTCAGGACTCAGTTTGGGGTTGTCAGTCTCTCAGTCTGGAGGACTACAGTTTGAGGTTGCGCTCAGTCTGGAGGACTCAGTTTGGGGGTGGCGCCCATTTAGGACTACAGTTTGAGGTTGTCAGTCTCTCAGTCTGGAGGACTCAGTTTGGGGTTGTCAGTCTCAGTCTGGAGGACTCAGTTTGAGGTGGCGCCTCAGTCTGGAGGACTACAGTTTGAGGTTGTCAGTCTCTCAGTCTGGAGGACTCTTTTGGGGTTGTCAGTCTCAGTCTGGAGGACTACAGTTTGGGGTTTGTCAGTCTCAGTCTGGGGGACTACAGTTTGGGGTTTGTCAGTCTCTCAGTCGGGAGGACTACAGTTTGAGGTGTCAGTCTCTCAGTCTGGAGGACTCAGTTTGGGGGTGTCAGTCTCTCAGTCTGGAGAACTAGTTTGAGTGGTCACTCCCCCGTCTGGGGGACTACAGTTTGAGGTGTCAGTCTCTCAGTCTGGAGGACTCAGTTTGGGGTTGGCGCCCTCAGTCGGGAGGACTACAGTTTGAGGTGTCCCAGTCTCTCAGTCTGGGGGAAAAGGGAACTTCACCAGTTTGGGGTGGTCAGTCTCTAGTCTGGAGGACTACAGTTTGAGGTGCGTCTCTCAGTCTGGAGGACTCAGTTTGAGGTTTGTCAGCCCTCAGTCTGGAGGACTACAGTTTGAGGTTGTCGTCTCTCAGTCTGGGGGACTACAGTTTGGGGTTGTCGTCTCTCAGTCGGGAGGACTACAGTTTGGGGTGTCATCTCTCAGTCTGGGGGACTACGTTTGGGGGTTGTCGGGGTCTTTTTCAGTTTCTGGAGGACTACAGTTTGGGTGTCGTTTTCAGTCTGGAGGACTACAGTTTGGGGTTTGTCAGTCTTATCTGGAACTACAGTTTGGGTGGTCATTCTCAGTCTGGGGGGGACTGGGTTTGGGTTGTCAGTCTTCAGTCTGGGGACTACATTTTGAGGTGGGTCAGTCTCAGTCTGGAGGACTCAGTTTGGGGTTGTCAGTCTCTCAGTCTGGAGGACTAAGTTTGAGGTTGTCGTCCCCAGTCTGGAGGACTCAGTTTGGGGTTTGTCAGTCCCCAGTCTGGAGGACTACAGTTTGAGGTTGCTTTCTCCCCAGTCTGGGGGACTACAGTTTGAAAAATTTTATTTTCAGTCTCAGTCTGGAGAACTACAGTTTGAGGTTTGTCAGTCTTCAGTCTGGGGGACTACAGTTTGGGGTTGTCTTCTCCAGTCTGGAGGACTACAGTTTGAGGTGGTCAGTCTCTCAGTCTGGAGGACTACAGTTTGGGGTTGTCAGTTTTCAGTCTGGAGGACTACAGTTTGGGGTGGTCGTTTCAGTCTGGAGGACTACAGTTTGAGGTTGTCAGCCCTCAGTCTGGGGGACTACAGTTTGGGGTTGTCAGTCCCCAGTCTGGAGGACTGCAGTTTGAGGTGGTCAGTCTCTCAGTCTGGAGGACTACAGTTTGGGGTTGTCAGTCCCCAGTCTGGAGGACTACAGTTTGGGGTTTGTCAGTCCTCAGTCTGGAGGACTACAGTTTGGGTTTTCAGTCCTCAGTCGGGAGAACTCAGTTTGAGGGGGTCTTTCCCAGTCGGAGGACTGTTTGAGGTGGTCAGTCCCCCGGTCTGGAGGACTCAGTTTGGGGTTGTCAGTCTCTCAGTCTGGAGGACTACATTTTGGGGTTTGTCATCTCATTTGGGGCAAAGTTTGGGGTGGTCATTTTCTCTCAGTCTTTGGGGAGGGGAGGACTACAGTTTGGGGTTGTCAGTCTCTCAGTCTGGAGGACTCAGTTTGAGTGGTCAGCCTCAGTCTGGGGGACTCATTTTGGGGTTGTCAGTCTCTCAGTCTGGAGGACTACAGTTTGGGGTTTGTCAGTCTCCAGTCGGGGGACACAGTTTGAGGTTGTCAGTCTCTCAGTCTGGAGGACTACAGTTTGGGGTGGTCAGCCCTCAGTCTGGAGGACTACAGTTTGGGTTGTCAGTCTCTCAGTCTGGAGGACTACTTTTGGGGTTGGCCCCGGGGAACCCCCCCAATCTGGAGAACTACAGTTTGAGGTGGTCAGTCCCCAGTCTGGAGGACTCAGTTTGAGGTGGTCAGTCTCAGTCGGGAGGACTACGTTTGAGGTTGCAGTCTCTCTTTTGGAGGACTACAGTTTGAGGTTGTCGTCTTCAGTCTGGAGGACTACAGTTTGAGGTTGTCGTCTCTCAGTCTGGAGGCCCTTTTTTTCCCCAGTCTGGAGGATACAATTTTTGGGGGGTTTTGGGGGTTCAGTCCCCAGTCTGGGGACTACAGTTTGGGGTTTGTCAGTCTCTCAGTCTGGAGGACTAAGTTTGGGGTTGTCGTCTCAGTCTGGAGGACTAAGTTTGAGGTTGTCAGTCCCCAGTCTGGAGGACTACAGTTTGATTTTTGGTCTCTCAGTCTGGAGGCCCTTTTTTTCCCTTCAGTCTGGAGAACTACAGTTTGGGGTTGTCAGTCTCAGTCTGAGGACACAGTTTGGGGTTGGTCTCTCAGTTTGGAAATTACTTTACAGTTTGGGAGGTTTGGATTTCAGTCCCCAGTCTGGAGGACTACAGTTTGGGGTTGTCGTCTCTCAGTCTGGAGGACTACAGTTTGGGGTTGTCCCCAGTCTCTCATTTTTTCCCCTGGGAAAACTAATTTGAGGTTGTCAGTCCCCATTTGGAGGACTACAGTTTGAGGTGGTTCCCAGTCTCTCATTTTGGGGGGATTTTAAACTACAGTTTGAGGGGGTCAGCCCCTCAGTCTGGAGGACTACAGTTTGGGTGCCCCGTCCCTCAGTCTGGAGGACTACAGTTTGAGTTGTCAGTCTCTCAGTCTGGAGGACTACAGTTTGAGGTGGTCAGTCTCTCAGTCGGGGATACAGTTTGAGGTGGTCAGTCCCCAAGTCTGGAGGACTACAGTTTGAGGTGGTCGTTCTCAGTCTGGAGGACTACAGTTTGAGGTGGTCAGTCCCCCAGTCTGGGGGACTCAGTTTGGGGTTTGTCAGTCTCTCAGTCTGGAGGGGGGGCCCCTTTGGGGTTTTGAGGTGGTCAGTCTCTCAGTCTGGGGACTACAGTTTGGGGGGATTTGGTCCAGGGGTTTCTTTCAGTCTGGAGACTACAGTTTGAGGTGGTCAGTCCCCAGTCTGGAGGACTACAGTTTGAGGTTGTCAGTCCCCAGTCTGGGGGTTTACAGTTTGGGGTGGTCAGACCCTGTCTGGAGGACTAAAAGTTTGGGGTTTTGTCAGTCCCCAGTCTGGAGGACTCAGTTTGAGGTGGTCAGTCCCCCAGTCTGGAGGACTACAGTTTGAGGTTCAGTCCTCTTGGGACTACAGTTTGAGGTTTGTCTTCATTGGAGGACTACAGTTTGGGGTTGATCCCAGTCCCTTTCAGTCTGGAGGAATAAAATTTGAGGTTGTCAGTCTCTCAGTCTGAGGACTACAGTTTGGGGTTTTCGCCTCAGTCTGGAGGACTAAGTTTGAGGTGGTCAGTCTCCAGTCTGGAGGACTAAGTTTGGGGTTTGTCAGTCTCAGTCTGGGGGAAATCAGTTTGGGGTTGGGGTTTCCCAGTCTCCTCTCAGTCTGGAGGACTACAGTTTGATTTTGTCAGTCTCTCAGTCTGGGGGACTACAGTTTGGGGTGTCAGTCTCTCAGTTTGGAACTACAGTTTGGGTGTCAGTCCCCAGTCTGGAGGACTACAGTTTGGGGGTTGTCTCTCAGTCTGGAGGACTACAGTTTGAGTTGTCAGTCTCTCAGTCTGGAGGACTACAGTTTGAGGTTGCCCCTCTCTGGAGGACTACAGTTTGGGGTTGTCAGTCTCTCAGTGGGGAGGACTACAGTTTGGGGTTGTCAGTCTCAGTCTGGAGGACTACAGTTTGGGGTGGTCAGCCCCTCAGCGTGGAGGAACAGTTTAAGGTTGTCAGTCCCCAGTCGGGAAAACCAATTTGAGGTGGTCAGTCTCTCAGTCGGGAGGACTACAGTTTGGGGTTGTCAGTCTCTCAGTTATAAATAGTAGTTCGTAGGCGTTCGTATATGGGGTTGATGTTTTTGCTCTCATATACCCCAGAGGATGTCCGTTGACGAGTTATCTCATCGGTGTTGAAAAGTAAGGGCTTACCCGTCATGACAAAACGAAACGTTGTCCCAGTAATGACACGTCCAGTAACTTGTGTCTTTGTTTTCTGGTACCCAAATTCTCTCGTGAACCTTCTTCAGTTCAGTCAACAAACCCCAGGATAATAATAATAATTGTATGTCCCTAATTAACTGAGTGTTGAGCTCGGGGTGCGGGCCTGTCTAATTCCTTTCACATTCTCCTTGGGGATTATCTGTGCCACCATTTTCCATGTGTCAAGAGCTGTATGACCCTT
>WNWK01038403.1:0-17959 GCA_009830355.1 Cherax destructor | reverse complement strand
ACCAAACCCCCTCCCTCGCATTCATCAATAAATTTTGAATACTCAAAAAACCTTTTGTAACACTTCTCCCGGAATACCATATTGTCCTTTCTCTTACCCCTCTAAACACTTTTATCCTTTTCCCCCAATACCTTAGCAAACAATTTATAATCCCACACACATCAACAATGTCATAATTCCTAATAGTATCACCCGAAGATTTTCATCAACACTACCACCCCCCGTTTTTTGACTCCCCCATGCATTCAGTCTCTTTCATCTCATTCAACAACCTCACTACACATTCCTTTAACATCCCAATTTGCCTAAAAGTCACTGGCAAGCCATCCACCCCAGGCGATTTAAATACCCCCATGTTTATTCAACAACCCCACCTCATCCTCACTTTAAACCCCTTTCCCATCCCCATCCATCCTCTTTGTTCAATATTGTTTCTACACTACCAAAATCTGTTCCCATTTTTCACCTCACCCTAGTTCCACTCAGTTTTTTCCAAAAATTTTCCCCCTACCATCACCCATATAAACGGCGACAGTCGTCGCATAACATCCCCTTCTGATACCCCATTGTCTCATGCCCCAATTTATTTATCAACATGTTTTGTCTATTTTTCCTATTTTTTCGCAATACACATGGGGGCTTTTTCCCCCCACAAACCTCCTCTATGCCCCCACGCACACGAATCGCATCAAAACGTTCATTATGAATCATCTGCAATTTATCTTTGATATTTCTCATTTCCACTACTTGCCTATCCGTTCTTCCATAACAACACTCAGCCAATTGTCCTTCCAAATACTTCTGGAACCCATACTTCCATTGCGCCTCTTCTCTACCTTTCATCCTATAGTATTTCTGAATAGCTGGCTTCGCTATATTCACCCACCATGCAATAATATCCTTCTCTAACATCCCATTTGCCCACACACACTTCCACCATTCACCGAAACCCATCACTGCTTCCTCACCTTCCAATAATTGCACATTCAATTTCCAATCGCCAGCCACCCACCTGACCATTCCTGACCATTCCAAGTCAACTAACACCTCATTCTCTGCCCAGCCTTTGCGGAGTGCGGGTGTGCTTGTTTTTGGTCCCTAGCGGTGGAGTTGAGAACTGGTAGTTTTCATCAACATGGTGGAGTGCTACAGACGACGTGTCAATACTGTCTGTATTGAAGTGTTGCAGGGCGCAATTTACCCAAGCAATGCAGATGTTCTCCTCCCAGCTATTTTGAGGGATTCTTTAGGGATATCCATTGAAGAATTATTTGGAATATCTCTCAACGGTTCGTCGAGGATTTTTGTCAAGTTTGCAGTGGCCAGCGCATATGAGCGAGTGGTTGAAACGTATCAGAAGAGGATTGTCCTCAACACGGGATTAGAGGTACGGCTTCGAGATGTGTCACAGTACTACACTTATATACGGCTTTGAAACGTGCCGTTCGAAGCGTTGGATGTTGATGTGCGAAACGTCTTCAGTCAATTTGGTGACGTCCATGCAGCCACGGTGGGCCGGTGGGCACAGGGGACTTATGTCGGGCTGCAAGAAGGTTCATTTTCTTTGAAAATGACGCTCAAACGTCAGATACCTTCTTACGTCATGATGGATGAGTTCTGGCAGCAGGTCTATGTGACTTACGCAGGCCAAGTTCGAACGTGTCGCCTGTGTGGATTACCTGGACATGTGGCGGCGGCATGTGATCGTCCGATGGGCCATCAGAGACATGGAGCTGCTGATGGTATGAGGAAGGATGAAGTGGTGGTCGTGGATGCTATGGATGAGTCGCCATGGGAGAATATGAGTGTGGTGCCAAGTGGACAATGGAGTGACATTGTTGATAAGGAGGATGAGCGTGTACTAACGTTGTCACAGGTGACCCAGGATGGCGAGACAGCGGAGACGGAGGAAGTGGCTCTACCGGAAGGTGTGAACTTGGTTTTGTCTGAGCCGCTTTTGGAGGATTTTCCACTGTTGTTGGACAGTCCTGTGTGTGAGGGCACACAGCATGGTGTGGTGGACTTAGGATCAGATGTGAGGAGGGACGAGAGTGAGACGAGTGTGATGGGCGTTTCAGAGAGTGGGCCTTGCCTTCAGGTCCAGGAGGTTGGTGTAGAAGTGCACAGGTGAGAGGATTGTGAGGCTATGGAGGCTACAGGGGACTCCAGGAAAAGGCCTAGTGGTCTAGTGGAGGACGATGTCCTAACACCTGGGCAACAGGTGTGCAAGAAGGCCTGGGTGGAGGTGGCAAAAAGGAGACGGGGAAGTGTCAAGGGTAGAGAGGGAGGGAGGGACAGGAAAGCAGACAGGCAAGTACTGGGAGTGTCAGTAGAGGAAGAGAGCATTAGTAAGGGAAAGTCGGTAGTGACGAGGAAGTTGAAAAGTAGAGGAAAGCCCCCTGCGTTCTTTTCAGGTGTTTAACGATGAATGTAAATGGCCTCCGAGCGGAGGTCAAACGTAAATGGGTAGAGGTGACATTAAGACGTTTAAATGTGGATGTGTGTATATTGCAAGAGCATAATTATAGGATGGGGAGAGATTTGACGTTAAGTGGGTTTACAGTTTATGTGGGTAGTGCGGGTAGTTTCAAGGGAGGGGTGGCTATAGGAATACGTTTGACCAGTCCCTTTCGGTTGTTGGCATGGGAAGAGGGGGGGGGTGGGAGGGTGGTAAGGGTTGAGGGTTTATGGGGGAATGTCAGAGTGTGTATAGTGGAAGTTTATATCCGGCTATAAGTTGTAGAAAAACTAAGGAAGAATTTGTGAGAGGAGTTGATATATTTCTTACGTGGGTTGCCGGTTGTGACTATTATCGCAGGGGATTGGAATTGTGTGATTAGGAAGAGGGATGTGGAACCGAGAGGGGCGGGGTGTGAGTTAGGGGTTTTGCGTGATGTTTTGGGTGCGGCAGGAGTCAGAGATGTGGTAGGGGCCGGTGGGTGGCATATAGAACATACGTTCATACGTAGTGGCTATGCTGCAAGACTCGATCATGTGTATGTGTCGAGGGATGTTATAGTGGAGGGCGTGGATTGCGTTGATGTTGGGTTTTCTGATCACAGGGGTGTGTTGGCAGTGTTGGGATGGGAGGGAGCTGTTAGAACGTATGCTAGTTATTGGAAGCTTAACGTGGGCTTTTTGCAGGGGAACTGTGTAGGAGGAGTTTTGAGGAGTGGTGGGAGGGGATGTGGAATGATGGGAAGGACTGGGAAGATGTGGTGGGTTGGTGGAATGGAGTGGCGAAAGTGGGTATTCAGGATTTTTATAAACGTGAAGGTAGAGAGCAGGCGCGATTGCGTTATGGCCTGCAGAGGTATTTGGAGGGGCAGTTGCGGGATTGTTATGTGGGGGGGGGGGTTACTCGCTGGAGGACATAGAGGTTTTGAGGGGCCAGTTGAAGGATATACAGAATGAGAGATTCCAGGCTATCAGAGTGAGGGCAGGTATTGAGGATGTGCTGTGGGGGGACAAACCGTCTTTGACTGTCTTGCGTGGTTTTCGAAAGAGGATGCAGGGTATGACGATGACGTCATTGAAGGTACACGAGGAGTTGGGTGGGTATATGGAGGGACAGGTACTGCGGTCGACAGAGGGTATGAGCGGGTTTGTGGATGTTTGGTTTCGGCGGTATCTAGACCTTAGGTTGGAGGAGGTGGAGGCAAAAGAGGAAGTTTTGGAGGGTATACAGGTAGGGATTAGTGAGGAGGAGAGGAAAAGTATGGAGGGTAGTATAACTGAGGAGGAAGTGTGGTTCGCAGTGAAGGGGATGCAGATGGGTAAAGCGCCGGGAGTCGATGGCTTACCTAGTGATTTTTATGTTCAACATTGGGGAGTGTTGAAGGAATGTTTGACAAAAGTTTTCAATCGTTTGAAGGACGTAAGGTATATGGGTGAGGATCAGCGCACTGGAGTTGTGGTTTTAGTGCCTAAGGGGAAATTGGTGGAAACGATTAGGGATTACAGAGCTATTTCACTTTTATGTGCAGATTACAAAATCTTTGCAAGGATTTTGGGTAATAGGGTTAAAAAGGTTTTGGATTCTATCATAGAACGTGGTCAGTATGGGATACCGGGGAGGTGTATGGGGAATGGGCATGGTAGGATTAGGTCGTTCATCGAGGGTTGAGAGGGGGGTGGGGTTTTAGGGCTTGATTGGGAAACGGCTTATGACAGTGTGGATAGAAATATGTTATTTGACATTCTTCGTAAGCAGGGTTTTGGGAATGAAGTAGTGGGTTGGGTTCAAACGTTGTATGAGGGGGCTTTTGTGCGGGTTCAATTGAATGGAAGGGTGGGAAACGTGGTGGACATGAAGCGGGGTTTGCGGCAGTGGTGCCCTTTGTCGCAAATTCTGTTTGCATGCTTACAGGATCCTTTTTATAGGTTAGTATCGAAGGGGGTAGGGGAGGAGGGTCAGGTACCTGGTTGTGCATCTGGAATAGTGGGTTATGTTGATGACACAACAATTCTCGTAGGTGGGTGGGAGGGGTTAGATGCTATAGGGAGGATTATAAGTGTTTTTGGGGCAGCTACGGGGATGCGGATTAACAGGGTAAAATCTAAATTGTTAGATGTGGGGACGTGGGTGGGCGGGGACTTGGGGAAGAGGTATGGTTGGCATGTTGTTGAGTGCTTGAAAATTTGTGGGATAATTTATTGTAATGATGCGAGTAGGGCGAGGGATGAAAATTCTTCTAAGGTGGTAACGGCGACAATAGCACGAATGAGTGGATGGAGACCGGGATATGTGACGTTAATGCAGAGGGTTATGGTAGTGAATGTTTTACTGTATAGTAAATTGTGGCATGTGGCAAGGGTATACCCACTCGTGGGGAGAGATGTTGAATTATTACAGCGGAGAGCGTTGCAGTATATATGGGGTTTTGGTAGACATTGGCTCAATAAGGAGGTTGTCATGACGCTGGTTAGTAAGGGAGGTTTGGGGTTGATTCCCTTACATAGGAGGCTTATAGGGATATATGTAAAGCAGAGATATGTGGAGGAGGGAGAGGTGGGGGGTAAGCGGGTGGGAGTGGTCATGCGTGAGGTACGGAGGTGGTGGAGTGGACGTGACCTGAGTTTATGTGAGGCAATGTTGAGGGTTTTACTAGTTGTCAGAGAGCCAAGGGGTTTCCGGGTGGGGTTTTGGACAAGCTTGGGGAGGCGGGGTATAGTGCAAGGGGTAGCAGAGTACCCAAAGTATAATTGGCGGGCGACTTGGGTAGGTTTCCGGAAGTTGAGGCTGAGGGCGAGGGTTAGGGAGACGGTTTTTCGATTCCTACATGGAATCTTGGCTTCTAAAGCGCAATTGTTTTTAATGGGTTTAGCGAGTGAGGGTACTTGTTTGAGATGTGGGCTTTTGGATACGTCGTACCATGCGGTGTATTTTTGTGAAGATTTAGGCGGGGTACGGGAATGGTTTGGACGGGTTCTGAGGAGTGTAGGTGGGTGTGGGCTTTCGATGTTAGGGGCTTTAAGCCTGGATATTGGTGGGTTTGAGGAAAATGTACGTAGAGGTTTAATGTACCTGGTGGTTGATTTCATATATGTGTCGTGGGGTATGCGCGAGGTAGTGGGTGGGAGGCGGGTTCGTGCCTTGGCGGCACATTTTTACAGGACGAAATGTAGGAATCAGGGTTTGTATGGGAGAACTTGGGTTGAGTCTTTCTCTGAGGGTAGTAGAACGATGACGGTGGTGTCCCTTTTAAGGTTTTGGGGATGAAGTAGGAGCCAATCGAGGGGGACTGGTCGAGTGGGGGGAGGGGGGAGATTGGGCATATCGGGAAGGGGTTGACTAGGGTATAGTATGGTTGATTGATGTGTGGTTGGTTAGGCGTGGGTATACAGGGTTGAAGCTAGGATGGGTTGGGTCGGGGTGGTATCGTGGGTGTCCGATTTTTGGACGTTTCGGGGGTTTTATGGGGTTGTAGGTAATTTTTCAGGTGTGTGTTGACTCAGACTTGGAGTGATGTTGGTTTGGGGGGGTCATAGGGGTCATGGACGCATGGGGTTTTCCTCTAGGATGTAGTAGTGTAATCTAAAGTTCAAGTAGTAGGGTTTGTCGGTGGTGATGTGCTGGCAGTTTGCATTTATGTGGCAGGTTGGAGGTTAGGAGGTATTAGGTGTTAGACAACCGACAGTGTGCAGGTGTGCTTGGGTGCAGTTGGCCCAGGTATCTGTGGCAATTCATGTAGGATTAAGTTGATGTTTTGCTATGTTTTTCTTAGGTTTAACGTTTTTAGTACTGTATTCTGTATGTGTTCCCTATCTTTTGTTTGAATTATACTTTATGTGCAGCTTCTGCATATTTTTGTGTTTTTTCTAGAGTGTTTGTATATGTATGCAACACAAATGTGTTTTGTGTGGTCTTATTCTCCGGTGTGGGAGTGTGACGTTGTGTTGTAGACAGTGTTGTCTACGGTAGTGATGGCTTGATGTTAATGTATTTCTTATTTAAGAAGATGTTGTGGTGTGACCCTTGTTTCGGAGGTCAGTTGTTTTTATGTGTTATTGTGCAACACCTGTTTTATAGGCAGAAAGTTTAAGGTTTTATTTTATTTCATGCCTATGTACTGCGTTTTGTGGTAGGGAAGAAGTAAGATATGTAACCAACGGTTTAATTTTGCGGTGTTTTTGAGACAATGTATGTACAGTTTCATTGACAGTGTGTTATGTTATTGTATAGAAAAAAATAGCTAGGATGGGTAGTAGGATGGACAGTTTTTGTTTGTGATTTTGGCACGGGTTCTTATTATAGGATATATTGACAGATGTGTTTATTCCTGTTCTGTTTGCTTGTTTTTGTTTATATGAGCCTGATTTATTTTTGGGCATTTATTGGATTGTTATGTATATATGTGTTTTTAAATAAAAAAAAAAATAAAAAAAAAACTAACACCCCTCTATGGTCTGAAAATCCAACATCCACATTCGTAACCGTACCAACATTAACCATCCTAGAAACATATATCCTATCTAACCTCGCAGCATATCCCCTCCTTATAAAGGTAAATTCTACATTATCACCCCCTGCAACTACATCCACTAAACTTACACTACCCAAAACATCACGCAAAACACGCAACACACATCCACCCCCCCCTCTTGGTTCTACATCCTTTTCTCGTATGATACAGTTCTAATCACCCCACAATACTACCACCTCTGGCAATCCTCTCAAAAAATTAATTAATTGTTCCCTCACAAACTCTTCCTTTACACTTCTAACGCTAGTAGCTGGTAAATAAACGCCAATGAAAGCAACACGAACACCGCCCCATACCCCGTCTTCTCTCACTACCCTCCCCTCCCTACCCTCTTCCCACTTCAACAACTGAAAAGGGCTATTCTCCTTCACTAACACCGCCACTCCACCCTTGAAAGACCCAGAACTACCAGCATACACTCTATAATCCGGCACAATCAAATTTCTGCCACATCGACAATTATGCTCTTGTATAAAGGCCACATCCACTGCGTATCTTTTCATGCACACCTCTATCCACTTCCTTCTTACCTCCGCCATAGCTCCATTAACATTTAACGTGATGCTCCTGAAAACATTAGAGGTGGTTTTCCTTTGGATCTATCACAGTCACTTATATGTTCAGAACTACTAAATGTCTCAAATGATGTAGTTGAAGTATTAGCAATAAAGGTCGAGAATCAAAACCTGGTCATTGTGGTTGTCTACAAGCCCCCGGATGCAACGTCCCAACAATTCCAGGAACAGCTTCTGAAAATTGACCACTGTCTGGAAAATCTTCCAGCTCCTGCCCCCAACATCTTGCTACTGGGGAATTTCAACCTCAGGCACCTAAAATGGAGGAACATTGCAAACAATGTGGTAGCAGACATAACACCAGGAGGCAGCTCAGATGAAAATTCACACATGCATGAACTTTTAAATCTCTGCAACAAATTCACCTTAAACCAGCAAATAGTGGAGCCCACAAGATTAGAGAATACGCTGGACCTCATCTTCACCAACAATGATGATCTGATACGAAATGTCATCATATCAAAAACAATATAGTCAGATCACAACATAATAGAGGTCCAGACATGCATGCGGGGAGCCCCAGATCAACAAAATGTGATCAGCCGTGAGGGAGCTTTCTCCAAATTCAACTTCAATAACAAAAACATAAGGTGGGACCAAGTAAACCAAGTCTTAAATGATATAAACTGGGAAGATTGCCTAAGCATCACGGATCCCAACATATGTCTAGAACAAATTAACTCTGTGGTACTTGAGGTTTGCTCAAGGCAAATTCCCTTAAGGAAAATGAGGAGAAGATGCAAACTAGAAAGAGAGGCGCTCCTATACAGGCGAAGGCACAGAATAACGGAGCGGCTACAGGAGGTCAATATCTCTGAAATACGTAGGAGACACTAGTCAGAGAAATAGCAAACATCGAATTAAAACTAAAGGAATCTTATAGGAATCAAGAGACACGGGAAGAACTAAGAGCCATAAATGAAATTGAAAGAAACCCTAAGTATTTTTTTTCCTATGCAAAATCAAAGTCGAGAACAACAACCAGTATTGGGCCCCTACTTAAACCGGATGGGTCCTACACAGATGACAGCAAGGAAATGAGTGAGTTACTTAAATCCCAGTATGACTCAGTCTTTAGCGAGCCACTAACCAGACTGAAAATCGAAAACCTAAATGATTTTTTTATGAGAGTGCCACAGAACTTGACAGACGCATGCCTTTCTGACATCATCACGACGCCAAATGACTTCGAAAAGGCAATAAATGACATGCCCATGCACTCCGCTCCAGGCCCAGACTCGTGGAACTCCGTGTTCATCAAGAACTGCAAGAAGCCCCTATCACATGCTTTTAACATCCTATGGAGAGGGAGCATGGACATTGGGATCGTCCCGCAGCTACTAAAAACAACAGACATAGCCCCGCTCCACAAAGGGGGCAGTAAAGCAATAGCAAAGAACTACAGACCAATTGCGCTAACGTCCCATATCATAAAAATCTTTGAAAGGGTTCTAAGAAGCAAGGTCGCCACCCATCTTGATACCCATCAATTGCACAACCCAGGACAGCATGGGTTTAGAGCAGGCCGCTCCTGTCTGTCCCAACTACTGGACCACTACGACAAGGTCCTGAATGCTCTAGAAGATAAACAGAATGCAGATGTTATATACACAGATTTTGCAAAAGCCTTTGACAAGTGTGACCATGGTGTAATAGCACACAAAATGCGTGATAAAGGCATAACAGGAAAAGTTTTTAGATGGATCTATAATTTCCTAACACGTAGAACGCAAAGAGTAGTAGTCAACAGAGTAAAGTCTGAGGCAGCTACTGTGAAAAGCTCTGTTCCACAAGGCACAGTACTTGCTCCCATCCTATTCTTCATTCTCATATCAGACATTGACAAGGATATAAGCCACAGTGCTGTGTCTTCCTTTGCAGATGACACCCGAATCTGTATGACAGTGTCCACCGTTGAAGACACTGCAAGACTCCAAGCAGACATAAACCAAATCTTTAAATGGGCTGCAGAAAACAATATGAAGTTCAATGATGAGAAATTTCAATTACTCAGATACGGAAAACGTGAAGAAATTAAAATCTCATCGGAGTACAAAACTAATTTCAACCACACAATAGAGCGAAAACTAATGTCAAAGACCTGGGAGTGATCATGTCAGAGGATCTCACCTTCAAGGACCATAACAATGTAGCAATTGCATCTGCTCGAAAATGACAGGATGGATAATGAGAACCTTCAAAACCAGGGATGCCAAGCCCATGTTGACACTTTACAGATCGCTTGTTCTATCTAGGCTGGAATATTGCTGCACACTAACTGCACCTTTCAAGGCGGGTGAAATTGCTGACCTTGAAAATGTGCAGAGAACCTTCACCGCACGCATAAGTGCGATAAACCACCTCAACTACTGGGAACGCTTGAAGTTCCTAAACCTGTACTCTCTAGAACGCAGGCGGGAGAGATACATTATTATATACACATGGAAAATTCTCGAGGGCTTAGTACCAAACTTGCACACAAAAATCACTCCCTACGAAAGCAAAAGACTCGGCAGGCGATGTAACATCCCCCCAATGAAGAGCAGGGGTGCCACTAGCACGTTGAGGGACAACACAATAAGTGTGAGGGGCCCAAGATTGTTCAACTGCCTCCCAGCATACATCAGGGGGATTACCAACAAGCCCCTGGCTGTCTTCAAGCAGGCACTGGACAGGCACCTCAAGTCGGTACCTGATCAGCCGGGCTGTGGTTCGTACGTTGGACTGCGTGCGGCCAGCAGTAACAGCCTGGTTGATCAGGCTCTGTCCAACAGGAGGCCTGGTCACAGACCGGGCCGCAGGGGCGTTGACCCCTGGAATTTTCTCCAGGTAGACTAATCTTTTTCCTTCCATTACCAAACTACTTTGTCCATTACTACCGTTCCTATCCATATTCTTCACTTCTTGTACATCACCTCCCCTTTTCTTATTTTTCAAAGGCCTTTGCGGTACATCAACAGACACTTTTTTACAGGACCTTTGCGCAGGGGTAAGTACATCATCATCACTCATGGCCATGGCTCGTTTCCTTGAATCATTATGAATTTCCATATCAGTTTCCCTATCCTCATTATGAACAATAACCTGCACATCGTGCACTTCCAATCCTCCATCATCAGGACTATTATCTCCCATTTCCCACTACACTCAAAATCTCTTCAGCTTTTTCCACAGAGCAAATCTCATTTGTCCCTTGGAACTATCCAATAATCCACTCACCAACTCAGGAATCACCTCACTCATACGCAAATCTAGTTCTGCTTCCTCTGCAATTGTTCCCATTGCAGCCTGTGTGTTCACCGGAAGCGTTTTACACGTTTCCATCGACTGTGTTACTATGTCACTCCATCTTGCAGTTGCGACCACGCCCACACCTCCCTGAGATTCATGCAATTCTTTATGTCCGTCCTTACTGTACGCTCCTCATCTAGACGCCGTCCTTGTCGTTTATTACATGCAGCAGCCATATGCTCATACGAGTCACATATACGACATGTTCGTTGTTGACCAGCATATGTTACATATACTTGTGTTCTGAATTCTGGTAACACTACATATGAAGGTATTGCTCTTCGTAATGACATTTTAAGGCTATATGATCCCTCAGGTACACCTTCATATAAACCATCAGTCCAACGACCCATTACAGCCGCATGTATTTCTCCATATTGCTTGAAAACATTCTTTACATCAATTTCCTGCACTTCAAATGGTAAATTTCTGACCTTTTCTGATCTTTTAACTTCACTTCCACTGTAGCATTTACTTGCAAACACTTGTCCTCGAACTTATCAACTAGTGCTTCATAAACTTGGGTAGTCGTCAATTTGATGAATATTCTTGCACTGCCATTGAGCGCAACGCCATAAATATCATCATTTGGTATGCCATATTTGTCTCGAATGATAGCCGGCAGCAATACATTAGCATTCGATGGATAAATGGCTCCATTTATGAGTTCCACGCAGACAGTATTCACTCTTCTCCGAAACTGTGTTGTCATCTTGCTATGAATACACCAACTGCCTTAGCACAACAAGTGAGCAGTCAGGAGCACCTGCCACAGCCAAGGCTGAGCAGCGAATGAGAGAGCTTAGTACCAAACTTGCACACAAAAGCCCTCGGCAGGCGATGTAACATCCCCACTGAAGATCAGGGTGCCACTAGCACGTTGAGGGACAACACAATAAGTGTCAGGGGCCCAAGATTGTTCAACTGCCTCCCAGCATACATCAGGGGATTACCAACAAGCCCTGGCTGTCTTAAAGCAGGCACTGGACAGGCCCCTAAGTGGGTACCTGACCAGCCAGGCTGTGGTTCGTACGTTGGACTGCGTGCGGCCAGCAGTAACAGCCTGGTTGATCAGGCTCTGGTCCAACAGGAGGCCTGGTCACGGACCGGGCCCGGGGCGTTGACCCTGGAACTCTCTCAGGTAGTTCTTGTAGTGATACCGCTCTTGTGGGGGCCGCAGCAGGACACAATACTGCACCACCTCAGGGGCCCCTTACAATAACAACAAACATAGTACGATGATGGTCACAGACCGGGCCGCGGGGCGTTGACCCCTGGAATTCTCTCCAGGTGACTCAGGTGATACACTTACTAGTTGACAATTGTTTGGAGTTACCTTTATTGATATAGTATGTTTAAACTTATCAGGTCTGTGTTAAAGGTATTTGATGCAGCTGGTAACTTATTTACTAGTGTTGAGGCGACAGTTGTGTAGTATGAATTAAAACAATTTGCCCTTTAGTTGTTTCGTGGCATACCTCGTTATCAACATTTAGTACTATGTTAGATCTATCTACTGGTTTATGCTATACCCCATCTTTTTTATTTGTTGCCAAAGCTTTCTAGGGTTATTCTTGTACTCTTCGATTTTTGAGCAATAGTGCCTAGCCTTTCGCCTTTGATAAGCCTCTGCACTCTGTTCCCACCCTTCGAATTCATTTACGCAATATCCTGTCTATTTGCCTTAAATCTTTTTATCAACTGGTCTCTGAATTTCATATTATCTAATATCTCAGTAGACATCCAGGGTTCAGTTCTTCGTTTAATCAAGGATGGCAGTGAACATTGTTTTGAATTTTTCCCAGGCATCATTTACGTCCTGCAACTTGTAATCAATGACCAGCCCTTGTGTAGCATATTTACCAGTGTTTCTTTATTGTAGTTTCTAGTTGACTAATTTTTATTGTCCTGTGTAGGCCTATCGGCTCCTAGTGATTTTCCTGGTACAGCAAATGATGAAATGATCACTAAGACCTGTGGTAATGACGCCTGACTGACTAATGTTCTCATGGTGGTTACAAAGTATGTGGTCAATTAGGGTGGCTGAGAACTGTGTGATCCGGGTTGGTGTATTAATTAGTTGAGTGTAACTATACAAATCCAGAATTTGCTTATACCTTTACATAGCCCGTTATTTTGCTGTTGAAAACAGATGTTGAAGTCTCCCAGTATTACTGTCTCCACATTGTTATCAAGACCGGACAAGACACTCGAAAAGTCCTCTAAGAACTGGTCATGGGTGGGAGGGCGGTAACTAGTTCCTACTAAGATGGGTTTGGTCTTGGGAAGCAGCACTTCAAACCATAGGACCTCAGTTTATTGTTATTTAAATCAGGTCTTGGATTATAGGCTAAGTCATTCCTTATGTAGGCACATACCCCACCACCTTTTCTATTCCTATCTAAGCGTTTTATATTGTAACCCTCTATTTTTGACCTCGTTGTCAGTCCATCATCAACCAGGTTCCGAGATGGATATAACTGCAGCTGAATCCTAATCTCTGCCAATTTTGGAAGAAGTGATCTTGCATTGACATGAATAAAGTAAAGGCCTGTTTTCCTAAAACAATCATAATCATCAATAAATGGCAAGTTGTCATTAGCATTCAAAATAGGTAAATCAATGTCATCATTGCTAAAGGGTAACTTTCCAAAGTGCATTTGTTACAAACAAAATGAAATCTGGCACCATTACCATAATCAAACACACATCCATTATACCCACCCCATACATTTTTATATTGTATGTTTACTGTTCTTCTTTGCACCCCAGCACAGTTACAACGTCTGGTGGTGCATTACCTATGGAAATAAGATTATCATTCCTAGCTACTAGACCGTCATTATCACCATGATTTATCTGTCTGATTTGCACCTGTACCATAGATTGAGGTCCTGGTTAGTATGGATATCATCACTTAATAGCGCCACTATAAAAGCTGTGCGCCACTGTGTTTGTTGGATATGTGGTGTTGCCATACCTTGGGGCGATAGTGGCACTTACGTTTCTGGTAGGATGGCCACTGTTGGGCTTTCACTCTCCAGGAGCTACCACCCCATTAACACTTTGAACCCCATGACTGATTTCCTTCAAGAAATTCAGTATCATGAAAATATAATTATGGCAGCTGAACCCCTCTTAGGCCAGCCATGGTCACTCTCACTCTATCATTTCACAACAAAAATCTCTTTTCTTTATTTAGTAGAGTTACAAGTGGAGGGAGCAGGAAGGGCTGCGAAGAACAAACTATAAGAAAGGTGACTACGTGGGTTGAAGAACTTCTGAATGGAGTTCAGTGGAAATGAGCTGGCAGGAAAGTCGGTAAACGAGATGATGGAATATATGACAACAATTTGCAAGGAAGCTGAGGAGAGGTTTATACCCAAGGGTAACAGGAAAAGCGAAAAGCCAGGATGAGCCCATGGTTCACCCAAAGGTGCAGGGAAGCCAAAACCAAGTGTGCCAGGGAATGGAAAGAAGTATACAAGGCAAAGGACCCAGGAGAATAAGGAGAGCAGTCGTAGAGCCAGAAATGAATACACAGAAAAGAAGGAGGCCCAAAGACAATACGGAAGACATAGCAGCGAAACAAAATCTGACCCAAAGCTGTTGTACAGCCACATCAGGAGAAACAACAGTCAAGGACCAGGTGATCAGGTTGAGGAAGGAAGGAGGGAGGTCACAAAAATGACCACGAAGGGGTGTGGGAGCTCAACTGAGATTCAAAGAGGTGTTCACAGAGGAAATAGAAGGGCCTCAGAAAGGAGGAGAGGTAGGGTACACCATCGGGTGCTGGACACAATACACACAACTGAGGGAAATGAAGAGGCTACTAAGCGAGCTAGATACCTCAAGGCGATGGGGCGTAACATTTCTTCATGGGTCCTGAGAGAGGGAGCAGAGGAGCTATGTGTACCCTAACACAATCTTCAACACGTCTATCTGGAATGGATCAGGGAATCCTCAAAGGGAGGCAACAACGGGTCATGGTGCGTGGTGAGGTATCACAGTGGGCGCCTGTGACGAGCGGTGCCGCAGGGGTCAGTCCTAGGACCAGTGTTATTCCTGGTATATGTAAATGACATGACGGACGAGGATAGACTCAAGTGTCTCTATTCGCGGATGATGTGAAAATAATGAGGAGAATCACATCGGAAGAGGACCAGGCAGGGCTGCAAACAGACCTGGACAAGCTCGACATCTGGTCTAGCAATTGGCTTCTCGAATTCAATCCCACCAAATGCAAAGTCTAGGATCGGAGAAGGGCAAAAAGACCGCTGACAGAGTACAAGCTAGGCGGACAAAGGCTACAAACCTCGGCAAGGAGAAAGACCTTGGAGTGAGTATAACGCCAAGCGTCTTCAGGCACACATCAACCAGATAACTGCGGCAGCATATGGGCGACTGGCAAACCTAAGATTAGCGTTCCGTTACCTTAACAAGGAATCGTTCAAGACACTGTATACCGTGTACGTCAGGCCCATCTAGAATATCGCACCAGTCTGGAACCCACCTGGTCAACCCGTAAAGAACAGAGAAAGTGAAAAGGTTTGCGACAAGGTTAGTTCCACAACTCGGGTCTGTCCTATGAAAAAAGGTTGAGGAAATAGAACTAACAACACTGGAAAAAGAAGGGTCAGGGAGACATGTAACGACATACGAAATACTGGGGAATTGACAAGGTAGACAGTGACAGGATGTTCCAGAGGGAACACAGAAAAAAGGGGGACACAACTGGAAGCTGAAGACTCAGATGAGTCAAAGGGATGTCAGGAAGCATTTCTTAGCCACAGAGTAGTCAGGAAGTGGAATAGTCTAGAAAGATATAGTGGGGCCAGGAACCATACATATTTTTTAGACAAGGTATGATAAAGCTCATGGAGCAGGGAGGCAAAACCCAGTAGCAGACAGCGAAGAGGCGGGGACAGGAGCTGAGTCTCCCCCCTGAACCACAATTAGGTGAGCACCGTGTACGTCAGGCCCATACTAGAATATGAGCACCAGTCTGGAATCCACATTGGTCAAGCACGTAAAAACTGAGAAAGTGCAAAGGTTTGCGACAAGGTTAGTTCCACAACTCAGGGTCTGTCCTATGAGGAAAGGTTGAGGGAAATGGACTAACAACACTGGAGGAAAGAAGGGTCAGAGGAGACATGATAACGACATAAAAAATACTGCGGGAATCGACAAGGTAGACAGTGACAGGATGTTCCAGAGAGGGAACAAGTGGACACAACTGGAAGCTGAAGACTCAGATGAGTCAAGGGATGTTAGGAAGCATTTCTTCAGCCACAGAGTAGTCAGGAAGTGGAATAGTCTAGAGAAAGATATAGTGGAGGCAGGAACCATACATAGTTTTAAGACGAGGTATGATAAAGCATGGAGCGGGAGAGCAGAGACCCAGTAGCGGACAGCGAGAGCCGGGTCAGGAGCTGGTCTCGACCCTTGCAACCACAATTAGGTGAGTACAATTGGGGAGTAACACAAAAAAATGTTGTTGTTTGATATCTTTATTATGCACCTATCCCATCCTGTGGGGTAGTCAAAGATTACGAGGTACATAATGGGTCAGGGACTGGACCCCAAAGTTTGATAGCTGAGCAAGTTACAAAGGTAATGAACTCAGATGGTCACAATCATGACAATTACAAATTTTGCAGATTACAGAGTATATATAGGGTAGGCTGGAAAGTTTTGATAGCTGAACAAGGTACAATGGTAATTAATTCACTAGTTACAATAATGAATCATGTAAGAATTTCACGTCTGTTTTACTCATAAAAAATTATAAAGCAATGAGCAATCTATTAGTCACACCCAGCCACAACAATAGTTTTGGTGCAAATTTTTTGTTGGGGCACACACACACCTTTAAAAAACTTTTCCCCCAAAACCCATTTTCATACCCTCCACACCTTCCCAGCCCCGGGGCCCCCGTGGTAAAGCTCCCCTTCACGAGGGGCGGGGCTATTCCGCGGGCAAAAATTTCAAGTGTTTTTTACACACACACACACTACATAAAACAGGCCTGTGTCAAATCGACATGTCCTAGGAAAATGGGTTCCCCCAAAAAACCATACACAGTTTGAAGGGGATGACTCATGGCGCAGGGGGTGCCCCCGTGGGGCCCGTAAAAAGGGGGGGGCCGGGCTGCTCGGCCCCCGAACCAAAAGGTGGGCAACTGGTGAGTCGTGTCAATGCTTTTTGGGAGCAAAGTGGGGTTTTTTTTCCAGAATGGTCTGTAATATACCACTGTGGATAAAATCTTTTCATATCAAATTTTGGGGAGTCTTAAAATTATTAATTTTAACCCCATAAAAAAGACGCAGGGTGACAATAATCCAACCAAAGTTTACATTTGTTTTGGCTACATCCGGGGGGTGATTTTTAACCCCAAGATCTTGAAAGGGGGGGATGGTGACATCCAAGTCTCTTTTTTGTTGGATGCACCATGGGGTTCCGCATTATTGAAAAATGAAAGATGGGGTGACTGGGCATTAGAATTAACCTTGATACATGGACCCTTTATAAAGTTGGAAAAATTCTGTCGGGGGGAGGCCGATTGATGGTGCTCCAATTTTTTTAAGGGATCCCTCAAAACAAAAGCACTACCAGCTGCCCAGTGGATTGGGAACAGAACCATCAACGTTAATAATTTTTGGAAAAATTTTTGTTTGGCTAAAAATTTCAATAATTCGGTTTGATTTAAAGAGTTTGGGGAAAGGGGGGATGGTAATTTTTGGGAAAGGGGAAATTCCATGGGCGGAGGGGCTGTTGCCCTTGCCACAGATCATGTATCGTTCATGGGAGGTCGGTTCCAGTTTTTATCCATCTGGGGGATGTTACCAGTGCTGAGGAAATTTGGAGGGGTTCTGTGCATGGGTTTGAATGGGCCCTGGCATTTAACCCCAATTGGAATTTTTTTAACACGATTCTGATGCTTGGAATTAAGTTCTTTCTTATTTAATATTTTCAGTAAGGGGGTCAAAGTCCCCTTCTTCGTTCTGCAGTTTTCCAACCCCCCAATTCCAGTCGACACAAGAGCAAGTGTGGGGAGCATAATAATTTTAAGTCTAATAAAAAAAATACATCATTTTCCAATTTTAA
>WNWK01038402.1:0-17960 GCA_009830355.1 Cherax destructor | reverse complement strand
CCCCCAGGGTCAGCCCCAAAACCCCTTCAAACCCCTCTCTGGGACACAGTCTGGCCACAACTTTCCAAGCAGAGTTCAAAGTCCTGGAAGCCCTCCCTGCCAAGTTTATCTATAAGGCCTATGCAATGGAAGATATTGAAGTGACCCTTTTCAGAAATCTTTTAGGTTAATTCGGGTCATTGGTCATTTTAAAAGCACCTTTTCAAACATTGCTTTGGTGTACATTTTTTAAGTTTGAAGACCTGCTGGCCCATGGGCTGGATGAGGGAGTGGTGTTGCAACAAGAACTTCATTTTTTTAAAATGTGGCCTTGACTTTTTTCCCCAAGTCTTTAGGATGACCGGGGCATTGTCCTTTAAAGGAGGCACTTAAGTGGCAATTTTTCCCCAATGATATTTCTTCACACTGGGGCCAAACCGTTAAACCATTCCGGGAAAAATTTTCCCTGTGCCCCATTTAATTAGATTTCCCAAAACACAAATTTTACTCTTGTAACCTTTATTTCTTGAACACTCTGGGATTTTCTGGTGATACCCCAAAAACCCTTTAAACCCCCCTGCAACCACACAACATTAGTTGCCTTTTTCCAAAATTTTTTCCCTGTTGCCTTTTCCTCCTGCGTGATGTAGGTCCCCCGGCATTTTTTTCCCAAAAGGGTGCCGTCACAATTAAACACTTGGTGGGGTTTAAATTCTTCTGTCTCTACATATTCTTTAAAGTCACGCACAAATTTTTCAGCCCCATGTTTATCTGAACTGGCACCCCTCACCATGCCTTACAAGACTGTGTATGCCATTTCCTTCTTGAAGTTTTGAACCAGCCTTTGCTGGTTAATTCATCAACATCAACACTGGTTTCAGTCATTTTCTTGACAAGATCAGCATGCAACTGCCTTGCTTTTTCACATACGATGGATTGCACAACACTATCACCCGCTAGCAGTTTTTGGTTTATCCACAACAACAACAATTTCTCCATACTATTTTCAATTGTTTGTGATCTCTGTTTCGTTATCGTATTCACCCCTTTCATTGCTTCCGTGATTTCTTTTCTCTTGCCACAATGGAACTGATGGTTGATGGGTTTTTCTTGTATATCCTTGCAAGCTCGGCAATACGTACACTACTATCATATTTTTCTATTATTTCTTTCTTCAGTTCTATTGTGGTCCTCACTTTCTTTACCAAAGAATTGGCACTAGGAGCTTTCTTTGGGCCCATGGTAGCTTATTTAGTAGTCACACACAATAATCAAGGGCCAAAAACAAGGAATTGTTAATAAATGTTTTGTATGAACTTCTGGGGTGATGTTCACTCAAGCATAAACAATGCTAGACTGCGTTACAATGTGCGTGGTGGCGGTCTACGGCCTTTGTTGCGCGGCACTGGTGGATAGGTTCCAACCATCGGCGAAAACTGAGACAATTTTTCCACGAAAAAAGTGAGCGAAAACCAAAATCGGCGAAAACTGGGACAATCGAAAACCAAGGGATGACTGTACATAGCATATAAACATGCTGTTTATATGCTATGGAGGTGTGGTTGCCGGGCGTAGGGAAAACATTACGTAATATGTACTAATAATAATCACTCTTGGGCACATTAAATGTCTTATTTTACTTTAATATAGACATTTTCATTAATCCATCTATGATATTTTCTTCAAAATTATATAAGAAACACGTTACATAGCATATAAACATTTTATGTTTATATGCTATGTAAGCCTGCTCAAGTGCCATTACCGAACGAATTTACTCCCTTAAGAAATAATGTCAAGTAGGTTAGTCCATTTCAGACCCCCAATATTATACTTACATAATTGTACATTTTATGTTTATATGGGTACCTGGGTGTTTGTCGACTGGTGTGGGTCGCATCCTGGGACAATACTGATCTAATTTGCCCGAAATGCTCTGCATAAAATGCGGCTTTCTATATCGTAGTATGTCATTGATGTTAGCTAGGTCTGTATACCTTGTACATGTACTTGTAGAAATAAAGATATGCAGTGGACCCCCGAGTAACGAGCACCCCGGAAATCGTACAATTATGTAAGTATAATATTGTAAGTGCTTTTGTAAGTGTATTTTTGGGGGTCTGAAATGGACTAACCTACTTGACATTATTTCTTAAGGAGTAAATTCGCTTAATGGCACTTGAGCAGGCTTCTGGAATAATTTTGCTCGTTACTCGGGGGTCCACTGTACAGTGGTACCTCGACATACGAGCAGCTCCCAACTCGAACAATTATGTAAGTGTATTTCTGTAAGTGCTTTTGTAAGTGTATTTTTGGGGGTCTGAAACGGATTAATCTATTTCACATAATTCCTTATGGGAATTA
Source organism: Cherax destructor (assembly GCA_009830355.1). Classification (NCBI taxonomy): domain Eukaryota; kingdom Metazoa; phylum Arthropoda; class Malacostraca; order Decapoda; family Parastacidae; genus Cherax; species Cherax destructor. The sequence continues at coordinate 15,617 of WNWK01038402.1, read as the reverse complement.
AACTCGTAACTCAAGGTACCACTGTATTATTATATTACAGTGGACCCTCGCTATTCGAACACTCCAAAACTCACCCTTTTATGTAAGTTTATTATTGTAAGTGCTTTTATAAGTGTATTTTTGGGGGTCTGAAATGGACTAATCTAATTTACATCATTCCTTAATGGAATAAATTCATTTGGTAACAGCACTTGAACAGCATTCTGGAATGAGGGTGAGTTTTGGAGTGTTCGAATAGAGGGCCCATGTATATACAGTGGTCCCTCGGTTCGTCATCTCAAACTCGAACATTTATGTAAGTGTATTTTCGTAAGTGCTTTTGCAAGTGTATTTTTGGGGGTCTGAAATAGACTAACCTACGTGACATTATTTCTTAAGGAAGTAAATTCGTTCGGTAATGGCACTTGAGCAGCATTCTGGAAAGAATTTTCGGCGAAAACCAAGGGTCCACTGTACTACTATGGAGGTGTGGTAGCTGGGCGGAGGGAAACATTACGTCACTCCCCTTTACATAACGCTTTTGTTTACAATTCTGGCATGAATTATTCGTTACTTCTCCCTTTGTTTATGATGGCATCTAAAGGTAGTTGATAGAAGCTATTAAACTCAGTGAACATGATATGTTGATGGTAATAATATGGTTCTGGGCCACATGTAGGTAGGTGTGGTGTGTGCCCAGAAGACTTCTTACTTACATTATTATTATAACTGATAATTATACTTATGTGTACCTGTATCTAAGTAAACTTACACACGTTAATATAGACATTTTGCTTAATCCATCTAAATACACCCCACAATAGAATAAATTAACATAAATATGGATGTGGTAGCCAGGACTTGTAGGACTTGTGGTAGCCAGGCTACTTGTGGAACTTGTGGTAGCCATGCTACTTGTAGGACTTGTGGTAGCCAGGCTACTTGTGTCCAACATCAGAGAAAATGTGTACACTATATATTACTGGGGTTAACTAGAAAATTACTCCTTTTATGCCTTCACCCAGGCGTCATTTCTTCTAAAATGGTTTATATGAGAATGGGAGTGTTTCTATTTATTCTGCTCATCAACGAGGAGACTTGTACACAATGTAAAGTGCGAAAACCAGACGTGTTCACCTGGTTTGTTTACATTACGTGTGAGTGGGGTGGGGTGGGGAGGGCTGCCCATCTTCCCAAACCTGACTTCTTATAAATAAAACTCCGTCTCACTACATGCACTACAAGTACCTAACCCTTTGACTGTTTCGGGGTCGTATATATACGTCTTACGAGCCAATGTTTCAGCGTATTTAGATCATAAATTCTAGGGCCTCAAATCAAGCAGGAAAGCTGGGGCCTCAGTGAAGAATGGGTCTCTTGGTAGTGGCAGTATAAAAAAAACGGGCAGCCAGTGGTGTTGTGGGTGATTTCAGTAGTCCTTGTTCAGCATGCCTAGCAGTAAAATTATCTGACTCCTTGGCACATCTGGGACTTTCTCTTCCTCAATGATAGCTCTAACACAGATGGAAGTGTCTTTAAGATAAATTTCATGGTTTTGAGGTTGTGAAGAAAAAATCCCTGGATAAGAAGGAAGGAAGGAAGGAAGAGATAAGAGGAAGGAAGGAAAAAAGGGAGAGGAAGGAAGGAAAGAAGAGATGAGAGGAAGGAAGAAAGAAGGAAAGGAGGAAAGGAAGAAGGAAGGAATTAAAAAAGAAAGAAAGGAAGGAAGGAAGAGATGAGAGGAAGAAAGGAACAAAAAAGTAAAAGGAAAAATAAAGGAAGGAAGGGAAGGAAGGAAGGAAGAAGATGAGAGGAAGAAAGGAAGGAAATAGGAAAGGAAAGCAAAAAAAGGGAAAAATGAAGGAAGAAAGGAAGCTAGGAAGGTAGGTATGAAGGAAAGAAAGGAGGTTGTGGGGAAGAAACTGGGTCCCCTTTTGTGTTGACAGGCAGTGTGGGGGTGGTGATAATGGTTAAATGTCATTTTGACAGCTGCCTTCCCTGACTCACAAATTTAGATGTCCACACAGACACACACACAGTGGCCTGGTGGCTGTGTATGTAGTTCGCCTGGGCTACATACCACCTCCCAATGTGGCCCAGGACCATTTATTACCATTGACATATCATGTTCACTGGTTTAATTGTTTCTATCAACTACCTTTAGATGCCATCATAAACAAAGGGAGAAGTAATGAATAACATGCCGAGAATTTAAACAAAATCATTATGTATTAAGGGGAGTGATGTAATGTTTTCCCTCTGCTCCTTCCCCCTCCATAGTTAATTAAAATTAAAATTAAATTTTTATTTCTTTAATATTACTATGTGGGGTTTATACATATTTTATGGTTTATTACATATTATAAAATACTTATTACAAGAAGGCCACTAGTATGCCTAGGTATGCCTGGCATTTCAAAGACTAATACTAGGTCTCACTCTATTTGACACAGGATATGGATCTTGGTATTAAGGTTAGGTAATTGTAGTGATCAACTAGTTTTAAAAAAATTGACAGTTCAAAATATTTAAGAATTTTTAACAATTAGTCTATCTTTAATAGAAATGGTCTTGTTTTGGCATGATACAGTTTCTATATTGATTTTAGGAAACTTTGACTAACAAAAAGAATGAATCAAACTGAATTAGAATTTTATGTTTACAGTCTTGTTAAATTAAGGAGTCCGATATAATAAGTGTATTTTCTTTGGATAGGGCAAAATTGGTTTCTGTGGTTAGCTATTGGTGGGGGTGTAAGGCAGATAAGATGTTTTTTAACAGTGCTTTTGAAAATGTTTTTTATCTGCGGTTCTAGAGTTTTCAGGCAGGGAGTTTCAGATTTTAGGCCCTTTTATTGCATTGAATTTTTGTATAGATTTAGCCGGACAGGGAATGTCAAAGAGATGTTTGTGTCTGGTATTATGTCTATGGGTCCTGTCACAACTATCAAGAAAGTGTTTTAGTTCAGGTTAATATTGGTTTATGGTTCTGTAGATGTAGATTGCAGATAGTAGTGTGGATGTTCTGAACAGTGAGTAAGTTTGGTCTTTGAAAGAGGGGTGTGTTGTCTAGCATTGGATTGTGTGATAATTTTACTCGGCTTTTTGTTGGGTTATTTTGGTTTAGGTGGGTAATTGTGTTGATCCCCAAGCACAAATGGCATATGTGAGGTAGGGATAGATGAGTGAATAGTATAGTGTGAGTAGGGCGTTTGGTACATAGTAACGTATCTTAGAGAGGATCCCAACAGTTTTGGACACTTTTTTGTTATGTGATGGATAGAGTGCTGAATTTCAGGTTGCTGTCGAGGTGTAGGCCCAGGAATTTTATTATGTTTGAATAAGAGTGTTTCGATCTTAATGTTTAACCCTTTAGTGTCGGAGGCCCCCTTCTGAAACTCATTCTATGTCAGGAAATATTCGAAAAAAAAAAATTTTTACCAAAATGTTAGGATTATTTTGCTGATTGTTTTAAGCCTAAAATTTTTTTGCGATCAGTACTTACCGAGATATGGAGGCGAAAGTTGGTAGAAACCAGCCGCGTGTGGGGAACAGCGGCAAATGCCCGGCTCACCCGGAAATTTTTTCTCCCATTAAAGGTTTCTTGTATTTTCATTTTTTTTTTTCTAAGTAACTTATGGGGCCTGTGGAAAAGTATATGGTGCAATGTACATATATACACTCGTTATATGGAACACAATAACAGCACAAACATTAACATTATTATATTGTTTAAAAAACTTGTTTACAAAACCAACAATACAAAAAATTGTTTATTACTATTGTTCTATAATATATACAAATGTACATTTACTGGAACTTTCCTAGAATTCCCTGAAGTTTGTGGAATTCTTTGAAACATGGGTATATGCACAGTGGAGTTTTACACTCCTCACACATAAACGGGGTGTTTTGTGGTATGTTTACAGACAAAACACCTCTTCTGAGGAATTTTTTGGAATAGTAGCAGGCAGTTGTATGGGGTAGTGATCACCAGGCCTCAGACGAGAGGGCGTGTGTTGATAATTTTGTGGGCCCGGTCTATTGCAGGTGTTGTTGCTTGATACTTGAATATTATTTGTCTGATGACTGACACAAAATTCACCATATTTGGGTTTGTTTGGTCTTCAACTTCTACATGTTATAAACATTCAGCATGGAAATGTCAAGAAAATGGAAAAATGTACCATTATAACTCTTGTAACACAATCAGCAAACCCAATCTGCATGTCACTTTTCCACTAAGTGTGCATATTGAGGTTGTAGTCCATCACAGCTGCAGGTTTTAGAATGGGTTCTTGGTCTCCTCTATTCTGCCTTCCACTGTCACCATTTCGTGCCCCGGTGAACGGGATTAACAATGTGACATCACGTTTGTCTTGCCACCGAAATGCCATGATGTCATTGGCAGAAAACCCTGCACTTCACCTCTCGAGTGGCATCGAACCTAGGCATATTTTCGTTTCCACGCACTGTGCCACACCCGTCTGTCATGTTCACTCGCAAGAAATCACTATGGGGTTTGTACCAGTTATCAGTATATAATATATCCCTTCGAAGATATGGTTCCATCATTGTTCTAACCACATCACCAGAGATACCCAATAACTTTGTGGTATCTCTCAATGAAATTACTGCCAGTGTACACAATTATATCCAGAACCAGACTACTTTTGCAATCACACAGTACAAATAACTTTATACCAAAGCGTTTCATCTTGCTTGGTAATCTTGAAAAACAGTCTGCCTTTGAACAAAATCAAAGACTCATCAATAACAAGCTTCCGGGAAATAAAAATACATACAGCACTTTTGTTTCAAGGTACATGAACACATTCCTGATCTTATATAACCTATCGTTTCTGTCAAAAATTTTTTTTTCGAGAAGTGTAGCATACGAACAGTATAAATCGATTCACTGGTATAATATCACTAAAACCTGGGGTTTGAAAATCAGGCGTTCTGTCGACCAGTATGTGGGACAGTGTGCTTATACACATGGCATAAGCATTATTGTGGCAAAGAACAGGTACATCTCTGCCCACAGTTGTGTCCTTCCACTGGTAAGCCGTGAATTTGGTGAAAGAAATGTGTTTGCCATGGTGTACTCATAGTATGTGTTGCTTTCCCTGACAATAATTTCCATCAGGGGTTCATCAAAAGAATAACTGAAAGCATTCTAGTTAGTAATTGTTCCCAAGTGTACACGATGGCCATTCCACTTTTGTTTCATCAAAGTCATGGGGATTGGGAATAAAAATGGCACCTTGCTGCCAATCCCAGATGCGGTTTTGCTGGTGGGTACGGATATTGACAGGTGGTTGTGGTTGTGCAGGTTGTGGAAGTGTGGGGAGGTTGGGGGGTGGTTGTGGCTGTGCTGGAGGTTCAGGTGGCCCGCCGTGGTGCCACATGACTATGCCCCAAACACCACCCCATCCTGTCCCCAGACATTAGCCCCATTTAACAATATCGTCATCTTCACTATCAATTCGTGGTGTAGGTCAAGAGATGTACTCCGAGATTTACTCCTTTTCCTTGGAATTTTGAAGGCACATTTACCAGAACGCATTTTCCGCACATACTGCCGCTTCACTGGAGAATATTCTCCCTCACTGTCGCCACTAGAACTGCTTTCAATAACTTTAAAAACACTTATCATCACTTACACTGCTCACATCAGAGTCCTGTACACGTTGAAATAGTTTTCTTTCGTCCTGGTACAGGTGAACGTGAATAAAAACGGCCCAGCACCAGAGGTGGAAGGGGTGGGTCATCTGGGTTTTCATCACTAATTATGTTATCCTGGGCACTGCTTTCGGTCACACCCTTTTGAAAACCATGGAATTCACTTTCACTGGCACTTTCATCGCTGTTAGAACTATCACTTGGGAAGAGAAGACCTCCAATTGCCGAGAGTAAGGTAATTTTACCGCGAGGCATGGTGAACAAGGACTACAAACAGGCACTCCCACAATGCACCACTGAGTCCCGATTTTTTCATACTGGGGCACACCCACCACGCAGACCCATTTCTCATATGTAGGCCTACCAGCTTTCTCCCGCTTCATTTGAAGCTGCTAAATTTAAATTTCGGAAAATTTGGGGTCGAAGACGTTTTTATACGACGGAAACAGTCAAAGGGTTAATTGTGCATCACCTGCTCTGTTACCAAAACATAAAATAGAAGGTCTTTTTCAGGGGGGTTTATTGGCTGTCATCCATTAGATATTTTTAGTAGTTCCTGTTAACAATGGTGTTGAGTGTGGAAATTTGGGTGGGAGATGACATAAGCCGTGTCTTAGCAAAGAGAATTTTTCAGATGTTGGATACATTGGGAAGATCAATGATGTATAAGAGGAAGGCAGGGGACCAAGGACACTTCCTGTGGTACTCCAGATCAAGGGGTGGAGGAGGGTTTTTAACCCTTTGACTGTTTTTCGTATATATAGTTTTACGAGCCACTGTTTCGGGGCGATATACAGTGGACCTCGAGTTATGAACTTAATTCGTTCCCGAACTGCAGTGAAAACGAATTTGTTCCCATAATGAATAACAAATTGATTAACCCTTTCAGAACCCCAAAAATTTCGCTTCAAAATCACTCACAAAAATTACCCTTACATAATTGTTCGAGTTGGGAGCTGCTCGTTAGTTAGGTACCACTTTCAGGGGGCCCCAGTGAGCAAAATTCATTCAAAAAGCCTGCCCTCCCTTACCCCAATTTACCCCTTTAAAAAAAAATAATGGGTTTCCAGCCCCCCAAAAACCTTAAAAAAAACACTTACAATATTATACAGTGGCCCCCCACTAACGAGCAAAATTCATTCCAGAAGCCTGCTCAAATTACCAAACAATTTATTTCCCCTTAAAAATAATGTAAAAGGGTTGCCCCATTGCCCCCCCAAAAAACACTTACAAAAGCACTTACAATATTATACATACATAATTGTACGTTTTCCCGGGGGCCGTTAGGGGGGGCCACTGTACAGTGGACCCCCCCCCTTAGCAAAATTCTTTCCCCAAAACCCCCGCTCAAGTCCCAAAAAAAAGGAATTTTTTCCCCCTTAAAAGTAATGTCAAGTGGGGTTGTCCATTTCAGCCCCCCAAAAAAACACTTCCACAAGCACTTACAATATTATACTTACATAATTGTATGTTTTCCCGGGGGTTTGTTAGGGGGAAATCCCCTTTTTTTAATTTACGTTTTCCCCCGGGGGCTCTTTTGGGGGGGGCCACTGTAAAATTAAAAATTCTAGCAGCTTCAAATCAAGCGGGAGAAAACTGGTGGGCCCCCCAAAAAGAGGAATGGGTCTGTGTGGTCAGTGTGCGTGTAAAAAAAATTCAGCACGCAGTCCCCCAAAAAAAAAAACCCCAACCTTTTTTTTGGTTAAAAAACCCCCATTTTTAGGGGTTTTTCGTTGTATTTATGGGTGTATTCTTTTTTTGTGGTCTCATTTGATAGAATGGAAAACATACTACAGAAATAGAGATGATTTTGATTAGTTTCATGATAAAAAAAGACCTTGAAATTGAGCTCAAATTAAGGGAAATGTTTGATTTTTGCCGATGTTCAAGTAAACAAATCACGCCACGCGTCCAAAACACACAACCCGGGGCAAATTTTTAAAATGCACTGAAAATTTTTTATACCATTTTTAAAAAACAAATTTTTTCTTCAAATTTTTTTAAAAAAATTGGGGTTTAAATTTATTTTTTGCCAGGAATGTCTGCATTGTTTATTCTGGACCCTATTTTAAAATTTTAAATTTTTTTTTTTGTTTAAATTTTGGCCCAAATTCCAAATTTTTGACCCCTTTTTGGGAAAAAAATGGGGGTTTTTGACTAACGATGGGGAAAAATGGAGTTTTTAAAAAAAAGCAGAGTTTGGTCGACTGGAACAAATTCCCAAAATAGGGCCCCAAAGTTGGGAAATTGCCGTCTTGTTTTATCGCCTAGATCACTAACGTCCCGAGGCGTTTTTAAAAAAATTTTTCCTTAAAATTTACATTTTTGGGTTTTCATTACCATGGGGAAAAAAATTTTCTATCATTTCATAAGAAAAAAAAATTTTTTTTTTGGGAAAATTTTCGAAACACCCCAGGATTGGGGGTTGGGGGTTTTTTCCCGTCCGCCCCCCTGTCCCCCCTCCCCGTCGGCCAAAAATAACAAGAGTGTGATGTTAAATGTTCATTTATACATTTTATTAGTGCTTTATATTTATTTGTCATTGTTTTCTGTATGTAAATTATTTTTAAATTTTTAAAAAAAATTTTTTTTTTTTTAAATTTTGGGGGTAAGGATTTTTTTGGATTTACATTATTTTTTGGGGTAAAAAAGGGTTTTTGGGTTTTTTCTGGGCGGGTTTAAACATGAAAACCAAGGGGGCCCCTTTTTCCATATTTCGTGGCTTATAAGACTTGTTTTAGTTTCAATGGCTTGGCATCGGATGTAACTGGGAGAGCTATAGCCCACCTCACCCCCCCAAAATTATAGCTCCTTTTCACTGACCTTCAGTTTATAGGACGAGGGTTTTTTTTAGACATTTTAGGAAAAAAAAAGTGTATAATATATGTACAGTGGTACCCCAATTTCCCGGGCCCTAATTCATTCCAGAAGGCTTTGAGTGCCGTTCTGAACGAATTTGTTCCCATGGGGGAAAATGTAAATTGGGTTGGGCCCTTTTTGACCCCCCAAACCCCCAAAAACACTTACAAAAACACTTCATAATTGTTCGAAGGGGGGTGTTAAACTCAGGGTACCACTTTTTTGTACTCCACTTTATAGAAATAGTTTTTGTTTGTTTTAGTGATGGCAGCAGTGGAAACAGGAACAGTAATATGGTTGCAGGAATAATACAGGAGTGAGATGTAATACAGTGGAACCTTGGTTTTCGTTTGCCCCGGGGTTTTATCGATTTTTTGGTTTTTTATGACTTTTTTTTAAAAACTCAGTTTTTTTTGGGGACCTTGGTTTTTTTCCGCCGTACCCCAAAGTGTGCGCCGCACGCGCCCCCCCAAAAAAATCCCCCCGCATTCTGAGTGTCTGGCTTTTTTTCATAATAATCCATTGTTTTTTTTTTCTTGTTTATTGAGTGCGACTGCTAAATAAGCCACCATGGGGCCAGAGAAAAAATATAGAATTTTTTTTGATTCTATGATATGCGATATAAAGCAGGGGGAGTCAGTAACGGCTATAGCGCCAGCCAGGTAAAGTGTAGCATTAACCCTTTCAGGGTTTTTGACGTATACGTACTAAAAAGATGCCCCTTCGCACCAGGGGGGTTTTACGTACTAGTACGCCTAAATTCTAACGCCCCAAATCAAAGCAGAAAAAAGGTGGTAGGCCTAGATGTGAGAGAATGGGTCTGTCCCCGGCAGTGTGTGCAGTATAAAAAAAACCCGCATTACAAGGAAATGAGGAAAAAAAAACCCCGAACCCCGTTTTTTTTGGTTTAAAAAAAGCGACTTTGCAGTCTATTTTCGATGGTATTTATTTATGTTTTTTTGGTCTCATTTGATAGAATGGAAGATATTTAAAAATAAGAAATTTTTGTTTGGGTTTTTTTGATGACAAGTACCTAGAAATTGAGCGCAAAGTAAAAAAATGTTTTTTTTTTGCCGATGTTAAGGGGTAAACAAATCACGCCACGCGTCCAATACACATCAACTGATGAGTCTTATATTCTTACAAGTGCACTGATATTTTTATACCTTTTTTTCAATGATACAGTAGTATACATAACAGAAAATCTTCAATTTTTTGCGAGAATAAAAATTCAAAAAGGAAAGCAAAAGAATGTAATAGGGGCCTGGGGACGTGACTAATGAACAGATGAAATGTTATTTTTTTTCCAGGAATGTCTGCCTTGTTTATTCTGGCCCCATTTTGAAATTGGCATCTTTTAAAAATTTTGTGAAATTGGCAAAAACTATTGCCAATTTCTGCCCAAGGGGAGTTAAAATTTGGGAAATTTTTGGTTTCTTGTACTAAAACGATAGAACAAATGGAATTCTAGAATAATAGCTATGATTTTAGTACACTGAGACATAGGAATTGGCCAAAAAAAAGGGGAAAGTGGGTGAAATCGCTGATGCGTAAATATCGGGGATACCACTAATTTTTCGAGAGCATAATTTCATTAGTTTTTCACCAAATTTCATACTTTTTTGTCATTTTGATGGGAAAAAAAAGCTCTATCATTTCATAAGAAAAAAATTTTTTTTTTTCCAAAATGTTTACCCTGAAAAGGAGTTTAAGAATGGGGGGTTTTTAACCCCCGAAAGGGTTAAGGGGGAAACAAGTAAGTTAAGCGATTAAGCGATAAAAAAAGGGGGGGACATGAAGTCATGCTAAAGGGGGGGTTCTGTATGATAGTGGTTTTATGTGTCTGACCTTGCTAGGAAACAGCAAACCCCATTCAACCATCACTTCCATGGGGGGCAAAAAAAAAAAAATAAGGGGGCCGTTGTTGCGAAAGGGGTAGATATGCTAAAAAAAAAAAGAGAAAAAAAATTCGAAGATGTTGAAATTTTTTGTTTTGGTGTGGATTACCAAAAAAAAGTTAGCGGGAGATATGTTGTGCAGTCGATAATTTATGAAAAGGCAAGGCTTTTGCATGAGTCTTGTAAAGAAAATGCCTGGAATGAGTGCTGATGTTAATGAATTTAAGGCCAGCAAAGGCTGGTTTGAGAGTTTTAAAAAAGTAGTGGCATACACAGTGTTGAAAAGGATGGGGGAGGCTGCAAGTTCTGACAAATGTGCAGCTAAAAAATTTTTCAGGAATTTAAAGACTATGTAGAGGCTGAAGGTTTTTCCCCCCAACAAGTGTTCAATTGTGACGAAACGGGCCAATTTTTGGAAAAAATGCCAAAGAGGACCTACATTATGCAGGGGGGAAAGGCACTGCCAGGACACAAGCCTATAAAAGACAGGCTTACTCTTTTTTTTCTGTGCCCCTAGTGGGGTTTCAAAGTGAAGCCTTTACCATGTATCACTGAAAATCCCAGTGTTCAAGAAAAACAGTGTCCCCGGGTTTTTTTGTGTGATGGGGAAAGGGCCCAACAGTAAGGCATGGGTCATGAGGGAAAATTTTTTGGTTTTTAAGAAGTGTTTTTGGCCCCAGGGAAATACTTCCTGGGGAAAAAAATTTTCCCCGCAAGTGCCTCCTGGGGTTTGGCAATTTTTCACCCCCACTTGGATGACCAAATGGTGGAGGAATTTAGTAGTTTCATCAAAGTGAAGTTCTTGCCCCCCCAAAACCACTCCTCTCATCCAGCCCATGGACCAGCAGATCATTTCCCCAAATTCAAAAAAACTTTTACCAAAGCAATTTTAAAAATTGTTTAACAACCCCCAGACACTGAATTGACCTTAAGGTTCTGGAAAGATCACTTCAGTATCCTCCATTCATAAACCTTATAGGTAAGGCTTGGGGGGGAGGACTTCCGGGGTTTTTTAACTCTGCTTGGAGAAAATTGTGGCCAAATGTCCTGGGAAAGGTTTTGAAGGGTTTGAGGCTGATCCTGTTGACTTCCCCGTTGTGCAATCAATTGTGGCTTGGGGGAAATTCCATGGGGTTGGATGGGGCAAAAGGGTGGGAAGGGGGTTTGGGGGGGACCACAGTGAAGGCTAACCACTAAAATTAAGCCCCCCTTTAACTGCAACAGCAACAAAGCACAGCTGAAAAAAATTGCTTCACAGGAGGAGGAAGAGAGATGGAAGGTGCCTTCCAAAGATTAAGGACATTTGTGCAAAGTGGAGTGAGGTGCAAACTTTTTGGGAGGAACATCACCCTAACATAGTCATTTTTAAATTTTTATGCTCAGAACTACTAAATCCCCAAAAAAGATGTGGTTTAAGTTTTAAAAAAATCGAGAATCAAACTTGGTCATCGTGGTTTATCAAGCCCCGGATGCAACACCCCAAAAATTCCAGGAAAGCCGAAAAGGGGGCCCGTCGGAAAAAACCCTTTCCCGCCCCTCCCCCCCAAAATCCTTTCCTGGGGCCCCAAACCCCCGGCCCCTAAAATGGAGGAGTATTGCAAATAATGTGGTAGCAGAGATAACACCGGAAACGCTCGGGGAAAAAAAGCACACAAAAGTTTTTTTAAAATTTTTCACCAAATTCACCTTAAATCGAGATAATAGAGCCTACAAGTTGGGGGAATACGATGGACCTCATCTTCACTAAAAAGATGATCTGATACGAAATGTCATCATATCAAAAACAATTTACTCAGATCACAATAAAAAAACCCAGACATGTATGCGGGGCCCCAGACAACAAAATGTGATAATTTGCGATGGAGCCTTCCCCAAAATTTAAAAACTTCAAAAAAGGGAAAAAAACAAAAGGGGGGTTAAATAAACCAACCCCAAATGATATAAACTGGGAAGATAGCCTAAGCATCTGGGGATCCAAACCCTTTTTCAAAAAAAATTTAACTCTGTGGCACTTGGGTTTTTGCTCAAACATTTCCCCCTTTAAAAAAGGAGGAGAAGATGTAAACTAGAAAAAAAAAGGGCCCCCTATAGGGGAAAGGCAAAGAATAACAGAGCGGCTACAAGAGGCCAAATTTTTTTAATACGTAGGGAGACTTTTGGTCAGAGAAATAGAAAACATCGAACTAAAACTAAAGGAATCTTACAGGAATCAAGAAACGGGGGAAGAACTAAAAGCCAAAATGAAATTTGAAAAAACCCCCTATTTCTTCTTTATGCCAAATCAAAGTCGAGAACAACCCCCAGTATTGAGCCCCTACTTAAACTGGATGGGTCCTACCAGATGACAGCAAGGAAATGAGTGAGCTACTAAAGTCCCAGTATGACTCAGTTTTTAGCGCCCCTAAAATTGAAAGTTGAAGACCAAATTAATTTTTTTTATGAGATTTGCCAGAACTTGAAGATGCAAACCTATCTGACATTATCCGGGCGCCAAATGATTTTTTAAGGCGATAAATGACATGCCCATGCACTCCCCCCCCCGACCCAGACTCATGGAACTCCGTGTTCATCGAACTGCAAGAAGCCCCTATCACGTGTTTTTAACACCCTTTTGGGAGGGAGCATGGACACTGGGGTCGCCCGCATTTTTAAAAAAAACAGGGGCCCCCCCACAAAGGGGGCAGTAAAACACTGGCAAAGAACTAAGACCAATAGCGCTAACATCCCATATCATAAAAATCTTTGAAAGGGTTCTAAGAAGCAAGATCACCACTCATCTAGATACCCATCAATTACACAACCCAGGGCAGAAGGGTTTAAAAATGCCCCCCGGATGCTCTAGGGGGCAAACAGAATGCAGATGTTATATACACAGACTTTGCAAAAACCTTCAAAGGGGGACCAGGGGAATGGGGACAAAAAGGGATGAAAAAAAAAAAAAAAAGTTGGCAGTTGGATCTTTTTAATTTCCAACAAATAGAACACAAAGAATAGTAGTCAACAGAGTAAAGTCTGAGATGGCTACAAAAGGGCCCCTTTTCCCCCCAAAAGGGGGAAGGGGATTCCCCCCCTCTTTTCCCCATCCTAAAGGGGGAAAAGACGGTATAAACCACAGTGCCGGGGTTTTTTGCAGATGACCCCCCAATCTGTATGACAGTGTCCGCCATTGAAGACACTGCAAAACCCCAAAACAGACATCAACCAAATCTTTAAAGGGGGTGCAGAAAACAATATGAAGTTCAATGATGAGAAATTTCTTTTCTTGATAGGGAAAAAAGGGGAAAAAAATTTCATCGGGGTAAAAAAAAAATTTCCGCCACAAAAAGGGAAAAATAACAAAGACCTGGGAGGGGGGCATGTCAGGTTTTACCTTCAAGGACCATAATGCTGTGTAGCAATTGCATCTGCTAGAAAAAAAACAGGATGGATAATGAGAACCTTCAAAACCAGGAATGCCAAGTCCATGATGACACTTTTCAGGTCGCTTGTTCTATCTAGGCTGGAATATTTCTGCCCTAACTGCACCTTTAAGGCAGGGGGAAAATTCTGAACTAGAAAATTTCAGAGAACCTTTTTAAACACCCCAAAGCATAAACCACCTCAATTACTGGGAGCGCTTGAAGTTCCTAAACCTGTACTCCCTAGAACTCAAGCGGGGGGGATACATTATTATATAATTTTTTGGGAAAACCTAGAGGGATTAGTAACCCCAAATTGCACACGAGAGTCACTTCCAAAAAAAGCAAAAGACTCCCCGGAGACGATGCAACATCCCCCAATGAAAAACAGGGGTGCCACTAGCACGTTGAGAGACAACACAATAAGTGTCAGGGGAAAAATGTTCAACTGCCTCCCAGCGACATTTTAAAGGGGGTTACCAATAGATCTTTGGCTGTCTTCAAGCAGGCACTGGACAGGCACCAAAGTAGGACCCGACCAGCCGGGCTGTGGTTTTTACGTTGGACTGCGTGTGGCCAGCAGTAACAGCCGGTTGGGGCAGGCTCTGATCCACCATGAGGCCTGGTCACAGATTGGGGGCCCGGAGGGGGTTTACCCCCGGAAAACTCTCCAGGTAAACCCCCCGGTAAAAATGTTGGAGGGGGTCTGTTTCTGTTCAATGGGCAATGCCTTGTCCCATTTTAGGCAAATTTTAAAAAGGCGCCAGAAATAGAGCACTCTGGAAATATTTTTTTTGCGACGGGGGGGTATTGACTCTCAAGCTTGGGGTTTAGTGGCATTAAAAAACAAAGATGGGAAGTAACCCAAAAATGACTTGTTACCTGAAATTTTAAAAAGGGAAGGGGGTTTCCCCCTTCCCCAAAACTAGAAATTCTCCATCCTCTTCCCCCCCCCCGTCTTCCATACACCAAGAACAGTCTTCAGTAAAGGTAAGTGTCATGTTATTATTGTTTTTTTCTTGATGTCTCATTGTTTTCTGTATTAAACTATAAAAATAAAAAAAAAAATTTTTTTTAATACAGTGGACCCCCGTAAGAAAAAATTATTTCAAAACCTGCTCAATGCCATTCGAAAATTTACTTCCTTTTAAGGAAAACACGGGTTAATTCAGGCCCCAAAAAAAAACTTACAACACTTACAATATTATACTTACATAATTTCACTTCCGGGGGGGTTTATTACTCGGGGACCACTGTACTTTGGGGTCTGGCGGGGATTATTTTTATGGGGAAAAAAGGGTTTTTCCATTTTGAATTTGCCCTCGGCAGACTCTCTGGGGAAAAATTAATCATGAAACCGAGGGGCCACTGTAATGGGGGAAAAAATACAGAAGTTGGAACAGTGTATGTCGGTACTCTAAACGGAATGGGAACACTTACACTATATGGAAATGGGTAAAACAGGTTTACCTGATCTGCATTAATTCGTATAAATTTTTTTAAAAATAAGTTTAAAAAATGAACGTTTTTAAAAAATATAATTTTTTTTTTTTTTTTTTTTTGCAAGTAATGGGTTTAATTTGCATATTATAATTTTTGTTTTAAATTTTATCTATTTTTCAGTTAAAGAAAAAAAAAAAGGTGTACATATGATATCTTTATTTGAAGTATCCGTAAGGGTGTTTAGAGTGTGTTCCGTCAAAGGGAATGTTTTTGTGTTAGTGCAGAAAGATGGGTTGTTGGTTCATTCTAGATGAAAAAACCCTTGAACGACATGTTTGTGTTTATATTTATGCTAT